>CAUYLG010074850.1:0-86924 GCA_963573385.1 Cacajao melanocephalus
GGAGAAATAGGAACACTTTTACACTGTTGGTGGGAGTGTAAATTAGTTCAACCATTGTGGAAGACAGTGTGGCGATTCCTCAAGGACCTAGAAATAGAAATTCCATTTGACCCAGCAATCCCATTACTGGGTACATATCCAGAGGATTATAAATCGTCCTATTAAAAGGACACATGCACATGAATGTTCATTGCAGCACTGTTTACAATAGCAAAGAGTTGGAACCAACCCCAATGCCCATCGATGATAGACAGGACAGGGAACATGTGGCATGTATACACCATGGAATACTATGCAGCCATAAAAAAAGATGAGTTCGTTTCCTTTGTAGGGACATGGATGAACCCGGAAACCATCATTCTCACCAAACTGACACAAGAACAGAAAATCAAACACGGCATGTTCTCACTCATAGGTGCATGTTGAACAATGAGAATACATCTACACAGGGAGGGGAGTGTCACACATTGGAAGCTGTGGGGGAGAACTTGGGGAGGGACAGTGGGGTTTGGGGAGTTGAGGAGGGATAACATAGGGAGAAATGCCAGATATAGGTTTTAGGGAGGAAGGCAGCAAACTACATTGCCATGTATGTACCTATGGAACAATCTTGCATGTTCTTCACATGTACCCCAAAACCATAAATGCAATAAAATATATATTTAAAAAAAAACCTGTTACAGAAGGGTAAACTTCTAGGGAGGGGCCATTAGAGCACACAGTTCAAAGAAGGCAGGCCGGGTATTGCTGAGGCCAGAACAATACCCTCAGGACCCAGGCCTCCTCTCCCCTAACCCAGCTTCCATTGTAGGAAAATGCTCTTAAGGTTGTGAGACCTGCCATTGACTATTTGGGGCCTGGAATCAGTTTATCTATGATCTTCTAGATGGAAAAGTTCTGCCATAGAGAGAGCCAATCCTAAGCAAGACAAATGATACACCAAACACAAAGTCCCATAGCCTTCAGCTTCTGAATTTCCCCCAAAAGTTTTCACCAATTCAAGACTGACTCCACTGGGAACTTGCACCAGCAACCTTGCAGTTGTAGGCCCTACACCTTAACCAACTGTGCAGATAAGCCACTTCCATTGAAGAAAGGCAGAAAGCTTTCTTAAGCCGTATTTTGAATGAGAATGGTACACCCTGAGGCATTGTGGCCTGCCTAAAAGCCGGGCAGCGCTGATGGCCAGCAGCCTCTTCCTTATCCTCAGGCGCACCGGCAGAGGAAAAAAGCCGCTTGCTGAGTCAGTTTAAAAGCGGCGTTTGCAGCCATTGCTGGGCCGGCAGTGTGTTGCCCCGCCCCCTCAGCTTTCCGTCGCCATGTTGACCCTGCCAGAACCGCATGCGCACTTGCGCCGCTCCCCATAGGGACCCGCGGCTGGCTGGCGAATGTCTTGGTGAACCTTTTTACCCTGCTGCCTGGGACTGGAGAACGCCGGAGAGGCCTGCCAGAACCATGCACCAGGCTGCTGGGCTCCCCCATCCCCTGCAGGCTCGGGCTGTACCTTGCCTCTTCCCACTGTTTTTCTCTGGCCGACCTCTGTGCGTGCTGGGTTCCACCCCTGTGGCTGGGCTGTTCCTGGCCCGCAAGGAGCGGAAAGGCGGGGGTGCTCACCCTTTCCACCCCACAGGCTTCCAAAGGTTTTGGTCCCAGAGATAATATCCGAAGGATAAAGAAGAAGAAGGAAAGCAGCAAGCGAGCTTGGAGGTAAAAAAAAAATTGTGCTTTTAATTCCGGCTGGCCTGCACCACTTAAGACAGGCTGGGTCAAGCTGCTGCTCTGGTTCCACACAGCCCTGCCTGGCTATGGCCGCTTCAGGTGTTCTTAAAGAGACAGGACAGAATGGGGCTGGTTTTAGTCATGATTTCGAAGTCTTCTTCTCTGGCTGTACCCCTTTCCTTGCTGTACCCCTCTTATGGCTGTACCCCTCTTCTGGTGGACCCCTCTTCTGACTGGCTCACCAAAATGTAATATTGGGGTTCAGGGTGCCCTCAATTCCCCTGAGAGGATGTTTCTCCACGTTCTTGGTCTCCTGCCCTTTCAAGAATGAGAGAGGGGACCACAGGGCAGTGCGCAGTAGATGCCGGACTCAAAAGTGTTTGAAGAAAGTGATTTATTTAGAGAGAGAAACAGGAGAAGGAGAAAGAAACAGCTAACTCTCACACTGAGTGAGAGAATCCAGAAAGATGGAATCCAGGAAAGGAAAGCAGCTTCCACACTTAGTGGAAGGGAATAGAGAGACAGATGGAGTTTAGGAGGGGAAGACAGGAAGAGTTGGGGAGGGAAAACATGGGGAGAAATGCCAGATATGGGGGACAGGGATGGAGGTAGCAAACCACATTGCCATGTATGCTATGCAATAATCCTGCATGTTCTGGACATGTACCGCAGAACCTAAAGTGCAATAAAAAATATATAAAGAAGTAGAGAGTAGAATGGTGGTTACCAAGGGCTGAGATAGGGAACGTCTGGGGAGATTTGGTCAAATAATACAAGTTTCCAGTAAGATAGGAGGAATAATATTAACAGAGCTATTGTATAACATGGTGACTATAATGAATAACAATGTATTTTCTTTTTGAAAATTGCTGAGAGTAGATTTTAAGTATTGTCATTATAAAATGATAAGTGAGATAATACATATAATAATTAGCTTAATACAGTCATTCCATCATGTATACATATTTCAAAGCATCATGTTGTGCATTATAAATATGTACAATTTTATCAACTTTAAAAATAATTTTAAAAAAGAAATAGAAGGGAGTTTTTTCAATTTGATAATGCACATCTACTAAAAATCTGCAGCTACACTTGGTAAAATATTGAATTCTTTAAGCTCAAAGTTGATACATAAAGCAAAAATGTTCTCTCTCACAAATTCTAATCAACATTGCACTGGAGGCCATAGTCAGTGCAAAAATACCAGAGATTAAAGCAAAATGGAAATGAAAGAATAAAATTGTCTTTTTTCACAAATGACATAGTTATCTATATAAAAAATCCTGGGAAATTTCTTACAGATCTAATAAGTGAGGTTGTAGCAAGGCCAGGGAATATAGGTTAAATGTAGGAAATGGAATTGAATTATCTATATTGATGATGAATAATTGGAAATTAAAATAAAATGTTTTAAAATATTGAAAATGGCTAACATGTTGTAAGTAAGGAGATGTAATCACTGAAAATTCTCACTTGAAAAGTATGTATTTCAGAAAAAATGAACCATTTACAAATGAGGACACCATAAAAATTAAAAAGTAAGAAATAAGTTAAAACATTTTAATATCTGATGAGATAAATATCTAGAATCTATTTGGTTACACACGCACACACACATACACACACACACACACACACACACACACACACACTCTGAAGGATCAAGAAAGCCCAGGAAAACCCAATACAAAAGGTTGGGCAAATGATGCAAAGATACAACTCATAGCAAATGAAATAAATAAGACCAATAAACATAGTGTAAAATATCCCATACTACTGGTAAACAGACAATGCAAATGAAAACAATATAATATCATATTATTGTCATTAGATGGACAAAATTTTTAAAGATCTGGCATGTATATGGAGCAACAGGAAGTCATGACTCGGGGTGATTATTGGTATCTTATAACTGTTGAAAATATTTCCTGATATAATTTAGCTGATTTTACATATAAAACTCAGACTCTAAGACTCTAGCATATGTACAAAAAAAACCAAGACATGTGCATAATTAGTCATTGAAGGACTGGTTTGGTTTTAATAATGAATGTGAAAAGGTGTGAGATTATTATATTCTAGATATCCATCAACAACAGAAAGGTTAACCAAAGTGTAATATGTTAATGCAACACATTAGTGTACAATGATTCTGATAAATGAACAAGCAATATGTATATTAATTGGGGCAAATCTTAATGGTATGTAGTTCCATAAAAACAAGACGAAAAATAATACATACAATATGACAACATTTAGATAATGTTTAAAAGTATTCAGTATGCAGCTCAATATTGTTTATAGCCACATATATACATAGTAAAAGTGCAAAAAGGACTCTTCGAAATGAGAATCACCAAATTCAGATTACTGAATACCTCAAAGAAGAGATAGAGGGAAGTAAAATTAGGGAGGAATAGACAATTGAAAGATTATTAAGCCCAAAACAAATAAACAAAATATAAAGGTGTCCTAAACCTGGGTTGATTCATAAAATGAAGTTTATAATATTTTTCTTTACACTTTTCACTATGTTTGAAATATTTAATGATAAAAGACCAAAGTAAGGAGAAACTGCCGCTGTCTTTATCAACAAGTTTAAGGGTTGATTTTTGGACTTTATTTATTAATTATGTAATTCCTAGCAGTTTACAACCAAATGAGATAGCATTGTATAGCAGTGAAACCTATTCTTGTTCAATCTGTTATTTTACTGTTTTATGAAATCAGTCCTACTGAGAGTTGTCTAACTGTAAAATTATAACACTTGAGGACAAACAACTAAAACTGACTATTACATTTAAGACACTTTTTGCACATAAATTTTCGCCAGCTGCCTATCTTCATTTGCACTTATTTTAGAACTCTAAACTTTAGGACTAAAGTTCAAAACTTTCTGTGAGCCCACAAACTTATTTTCTACTATCATTTAAGACAAGAGGACCTGATTCCATATAAATGGCTTATTGAAAATTATTTTAATATATGGCATAGAAAGTACTTTATACATTTATGTTTTTATCTTGAGCCAAATTTCCGTTATTTTGCTGTTTCCAATGATGCAATGTATGGACATTATTAAATTGAGAAAACACTTTCATCTAAATGTAATCTTCGTCATAAAAATTACTGCTGGGAAATTCCTGTTCCAGAAACCAAAAGATAATGACGGTGTGTGGGATATTATTTTTTATTTACTTTCAGAATAAATTTTTAAGGTAAATCAGTGAAAAAAAATGTAACATTCAATTTTATCAAGATCTAAGAAGATTGCTATACTTTTTTTCATTTTATACCTAGTGACACTACCATGCTCTTTAAAAGTTTGGACTCTCTTGTTATAGTATTCTTTTTATCTCCTTATTTTGGGACTTTTCATCTATAAGCTGGGGATAATATTTACATGATTTCTGAAAGCTTTGTAGTATTCTGATCCTCATAACAGTAATCTTATTTATTAAAAGAAGAAATAAAACAGAAGTGTGAAAGTGTTGTCCAGACATTCATTAAATAATTTGGGTCTTTGACCTTCCATTTAATAGTAACATGCATGTCCAAAATTAGTCTCTTAATTTGGCAATTTTTTTTTGTGAGAAATGTTTTATTTTTTATTTATTGTACTTTAAATTTTGAAATACATGTGCAGAGCTTGCAGGTTTGTAAGTGTTTTTTGTATTATTCTTTCCTTAGAGTCCACACAGTTTGAATATATCACCTAGAGATGATGTAAGTGTTGTCAAGTTTCCTATCCTGGATTTTATGCTCTTCGGGATGAGAAACAGAAGTACATAATTTGACAAAAAGAAAAGTGATTCTCCTTTTGCCTAAGAGGGAAATGTTTTAGTGATGTGCACAATGAAAACCCTACAAATTCCAACTGATGCGTGATGCTGTTCTAAATGTGGGAGGTAAGAATGTCTGGGGAAAAGGAATTGTCTGTGGACGATGGGTGGGTCTGAATGAGTAGGAGTTTGTTCCAGAAAACTTAGAAACAGATGGAGTTTGGATTTAAAGCATGACTTAGATTCACTAGAAAAATCCACTGTTCCTCTATTTTTGAATTTTCCTAGTTGAACTCCCACCTTTGTTTATTGTGGGCTATTGTTTTTTCTGGTGCTACTGTTGAACTTTTCCTTGATCCATTTTAAAAAAATGATGCCTTTAATTATTTGATTACATAATTTCTTTTTCAAAATACAATTACAAATGGAAATGTATCCTTTTTACATGTATAGAAAAGCTATTGGACTTGAAAGGTCCAAGTGGCAGAACACTGCAGCCTGGACTAGCCGGAGAGCCTCATTTTGCTCTGGCTCTAACAGAAATTTGGCAGATTTTTAGGGTCAACTTGGTAAATGGACCTGTTATAAACAGTATACCTGAAGTGGTGTAAATAACCTTTCATATCCAAAGAGACATATGTAGGATAAAGCTCAAATGCCACTATATTTTTTCACCTTGAAGTAACTAACCTACAAGTCTAAACTATTGTTCACTAACCACTATACAGAGATATCAGGCTTCTTTGTTCAGAATATAATTTATAAAACTTGTGTTAACTGGCTGTTCACCAGGCCCTATCATCATGATATTATTGATGTTGTAATTGATCCATACATGCATAATAGATCCTTAGCCTTGTGTTGATTTATAATAGGAGTCAATAGCTAATTAAACTTACACTAACTCTCTGGCATATACTAAGAATATCCATAAACTATACCAGTCAATAAGCAATTTAAATGAGAATGTAATAGGAATACTGACCCTTGCAGATTTAAAAATTTAATGATAACATTATTGATTCCTTCAGGAATATAATAATTGCTTTTGGTTTACTATTTTAAAAAGCTGTGAATTTTCAGTGGTTCCTTATATCTGAATTGCTTTGACTTCCTGAATGGAAAAGGCAACATAGGAATTGTGTCAGTACTTAAAATATTTTAGAGAGATTGTTTCTGGCCAGTATGGCCAATACATATAGCAAATGTGTAACGAAGACTGAATACATTTCACATAAGAAAAATAAATAACTGGACAAAATAAAATAAAAAAATGCTTCTTAAGATATCTGACATGACACATTAGAGGACAATCCTTGAGAGAGAGGAAACAAGTGAGGCAAGCTCTATGATTGACTAAGTTTATTGATTTGTGAGAGTTTCCAGGCCACAGAGCAAGAAGAGGAAACCTATTTAGAGCTTGGCATACTTTCTGTGTTGAGGAAACATTGTTAATCATCCAGGAAAAACATGATTTCTAGAATCCACAAGACAGTGTTGGAGATAAGAGAGCTGAGAAGGGAGACAACTCTAGAAGTCTGTAGAGGGATCCTTCAGGAGTTCATCAGAGTGCTGATCAATGTAAGTGTGTGAAAACCAGCTGAGGCTTGGGTATGAATTACCTGAAAGGATTAGAATAAAAAATAACTTGAGCTTACCCAGGGCTAAGAATAAAGTATATTTCCATCAGCTAGGCTTGAAACTCTCATAATTTATTAAAAATTTGGTAGGGTGTTAGGAAGAATCTTGCCTGAGAAGAGAGGAATTATTATGCCTATATTAATCTGCTTCAGACCCAACTAACACATTGTAAATACATGACTCAAAATTATCAAATTACTTCTCAGTAGCATATATGTGTCCCGTAACAAAGGTTAAGAATATAAGATTACAGAAATGTCCAGCATTCAACAAGGTAAAATTCACAGTGTCTGTTGCCCAGTGAAAAATTAGCAAATATGCAAATAGGCAAGAAAATTAAATCAGTTGAAGCTGATACAGATGTTAGAATTGGCATACAAGGACACTAAAACAGTTGCTACGACTTCATTTCATATGTTCAAAAAACTAGAGAAAAAGCTGAATATGTTAAATAATGACAAAAAAGATATAAAACTATAGTCAAATGTCTAGAGTTGAAAACTACGATATCTGATATGGAAAAAGCACTGTATTGCAGAAAGAACAGTGAATATGAAGACACAGCAACAAATTATTTTTAAAAATACATAGGGAAAAATACTTAAAAAATAAACACGGCATCAACAAGTCTTGGGACAACTTCAAACAACCTAATAACAATTGTAATTGGAGGCATAAAGATTGTCAGGTAGGTAAGGGGAAGTATTAGAAGAAATAATTGAAGATATAATGATGTGAGATTTCCAAATTTTCTGAAAACTATAAATCATGGTTGCAAAAATGTCAACAAAACAAAATTTTATACATACATTGCATATATGTATAAGGCACAAACAAAATTTTATATATACATTATATATTTATAAATTTTATCTTAATTAGATATATACACATATATAATGTATCTTAGTGTATGTGTATTCTCACACATACACACACACACAGAGAGACACACACACACACACAGATCAAGCTACATCATAATCAAATTGGTTCAAACTAGAAGGAAAAAACACGTTATATCTAGAACAAAGATAAGCATGATAGCAGTTTTTTTGTGGAAACAATGCAAGCAATAAAACAACCGAGCAACATATTTACATAATTGAAAGAAAAATAATTTTCTACCCAGAATTATATACCCAGCCAAAATATCTTTGACAATAAAGGTTAAAAAACAGGTTGGAATAATTTGTCACCAGCAGGCCTGAATAACAAGAAATCTTAAAGTTTCTCAGTAAGATGAGAAATTTTCTTTTTATTTAAGTTAATGTAAAAGACAATTGAGGACTTATGCAAACATAATTATGTATTGTGAGGATTTTAAACTGTAGAAGTAAAGTATCTGACAGCAACTGTACAAAGACTGGGAGGGAAAAAAGGTAGTATATTGTTTTAATTTACTTGTATATGAAATGAAATAATAGTGCGTGAAGTCAGTTTATGAAATTTAAGGTGTATAAAATAAACTCTAAAAGGACCACTAAAGCAACATGACAGTTATAGCAAATAAAGGAAATAAATAAAGTAAAATGAAACCACAAAAAAGTATTTTAAAAAAGGCAGAAAAAGGGAGTAAAAAGGCTGAAGAAGAGGGAAAGAAGAACAAAGAACAGTTAGAATAAATGTAAAATAAACAGAAAAATTTTAGATATAGAATCATCACATTAAATGTTAATGGAACAAAAATGTCAGATCATGCCAAAATAGATAAAATGCAAGACTCAACTATAGATGCATATAAGAAATCTGCTTTAAATAAGGCACACATATGTAAATAGTGAAATGATAGAAAGTTATATATCATGATAACATTAATTTGAAAAAAAGGTGGAGAGGCTACATTAATATCTGACAAAGTATATTTTAGAGCAAAGAATATTATCAGAGATTAAAGAAGGTAATTTCATAATGATAAAGGAATCACCTAAGAAGTCATGACAAACCTGTTTATTCAACTAGTAATAGAACCTCAAAATACATGAAACCATAATTGATAGAATTTCAAGTACATAAACAAAAATTGACAATTATTATCAGACATATTAACGCACTTATCTCTATAAAAAAATTACCTGGAAAATCAGTGAGTATATATAGGACTTGAGCAGTAGTATTAAATAGATTAACTTCATTGACATTAATAGAATACTCTATCAAAGAACAAGAAAATACATATTATTTTTAAGTTGTCATGGAATAGAATGTATATATTAGGCCATAAAATAAATCTCAATAAATTTAAAAAGATTCAAGTCAGATAAAATTTTTCTGACCAAAATGAAGTTAAAAATTATTAACAGATCTCTGGAAAATCCCTAGTACTTAAAAACTGTCTAACACACTTCTAAGTAACCCATTTATCAAATATATTTTAAACTAAATAGAATATTCTTAAAAATTCCAGCATATGAAAATTTGTGGAATGTTGCCTACTTGGTCATTAGAGAGAAATTTGTAGAACTAAAGGCCTGTTTTTATGTCTATATAAATTGTCTCAAATTAATTACCACAGCTTCCACCTTAGGAATCTAAAATACAAAAGCAGATGATAAATGTAAGAAGAAGAAAGGAAATAATATTAGAGTGGAAATCAGTAAAATGGAAGATAATTTAAAAATACAGAAATATGATGAAACCAAACTGAATAGCCCTTTACCTATTAAAGATTTGAATTTGCAGTTAAAACATTTAGATAAAGAAAACTTTGAAATTGAATGACTTTTTTACAACAAAAATCTTAGAAAGATATAACATCATTTCTATACAAACTTTTTCCAGGAAATTGTTTAGGAAAGAATACATCCCAGCTCATTCTATGAGTCTGGCAATGTCGTTTCTCAAAGCCAACGACATCACAAGAATAGAAACTGCAGACAAATACCCTTTTTAAACATAGATATAAGCATTTCTAACAAAACTGTACAAATAAAATGTATAAATATATACAAAAAAAGGATAGTATATCATGACCAAGTAGAGTTTATCTCAGGAATGCGTGATAGTTTACCATTAAAATATCAAGTAACATTAACCACCATATGAACTAATGAAATAAAGTAACACCACATGATTATCTGAGAGATAGATAGAGAAAAAGCATTCGACAATATCAAATACAAATTCCAATTTAAAACTCTCAGCAAAATGTGAATAGAAGAGAATAATTCTCAACTTGGTAAAGGGGCATCTTTGAGAAACCTACGGCTAGCAAACACCCTACTTACTAGTGAATGACTGAATGTTTTCCCCTTATTATCAGAGGCATGACAGGATTTCTGCTTTCACTACTTCTGTTCAACACTATACTAGCCATTCCATGAAGTAAGACAAAGAAATAATAGGTATTTAAATTGGAAAAAATGAAACATAACTATTATTTAAGATAATTTGATCATCTATATTAAAAAATTCTATGGAAGCTATGGAAAAAGCTGCCAGAACTAATGTGAATACATTTGCCAGATGTAAAAGCAATATAAAAATTTAGTATTTATCTATATACTAAAAATGGCTTATTCAGGAAATTAAATTTAAAAATATCATTTAGGATAGTATATGTGATAAATTTGAGACAAAAATGACAAAAAATATGTAAGACCTGTACCATGAAATCTACAAAACACTGAAAAGAGAAATGAAAGATAACCTAAATGGAGAGATACATTGTGTTTATGAATTGAAAAACTCAGTACTATTATAGTGTTAATTCTCCCCAAATTGATGTATAGATATAGTATAATTTCAATCAAAATTCCACTTTAAAATAAATTTGTACATTTAACATACAAGGAAGTGGAATTGCTAAAATAAATTTTACAAAGAAGAAGAACATTAGGGAATGAATAATCCTATTTCCAAAATTTATTATAAGGCTGAATTAATCAAGAGACAGATAAATATATCAATAGAATGGAGTGTAGAGTCCAGCACTAGACATATGCATACACAACAACTGATTTTCAACAAAAGTTCAAAGTTCTGTTAGTGTAAAAATGACAGTATATTTAATGAAAAGTCTCGTGTCAACAAAAAGACATCTATTAAATTTAAAAAAAAATTAAGATTCATCAAAATCACAAACTTCTCTGAGACATACTGAGAATGAAAAGATACAGGATATGACAACATTTTTGCAGATCACAGCAATAAAGTACTGGTACTGAGAAATCTCAAAATTCAACAGCACAGAAACAAATCAGTTTTCAAAATGGGCAAAGCATCCCACCAAGGAAGACATACAGGAGACAAACATATTAAAAGATATGTTACATAATTAATTAGATATGCTAAATGCAAGTTAAAACCATAATTTGATATGATTACAGACCTATTAGATACTCATGTCATAAATCTGCATTGTGGGATTACAGAAAACAGTCATCAAAAATGTTGCAAAGATACTTGCACTTTTTTGTGTAGTGTGTTTCTGCATCCTGTGATGAGGGTATTCTAGGCTTACCAGTCCATCAGCATTGGAGGTATGTGAATGGGTCCCACAAGATGTATCTTCTTGCAGGTTTTGAATCTTTTAACTTTGAGAGGGGGTTCCAGTTCCTCCATTTTTTTCTTTTTTGTAAAGACAGGGTGTTGGTCTTGCCCAGGCTGGAGTGTAGTGGCACAGTCATAGTTCACTGCAGCCTTGATATCCTGGGCTCAAGGGATCCTGCTGCCTCACCCTCCCAAGTAGCTAGGAATACAGTTGTACACCACTCTGCTACATTTCTAAAAGGAATTTCAAGCATCTCCATTGAGGTCAGGCCATGCCAGTAATATTGAGTCAGGTTTTTAGTCAGTTAAACCATTGATTCAGAAACACTGGTAATTTTACTTGCATTGATAAATTCAACCTAGTCTAAGATTATATTTCTTGCTCATTGGTCTAACATCAACAGATTCTTCTTTTACATCTGTTTCCATGCTTTTGCTAAAACAAACTGCCAATAATATGCACACTTTTTGTATATATTTTTTTCTCTAAGGTTTAATTTTAACTTTACTCCAGGAAAAGGCTGAAATTAGATTCTAGTTATACATCTGAAAATAAAGAGGGGTGGTAAACTGAGACATAAGCACAGTTATCTTGCTCTTGCAGAGTAAATGCTTTAGGCTTGGTCATTACAGAAACTTTAAACAAAGCAAGGTCAAACCTATCAGCCAAGAGAGCAGTTGTTATTTCTTTCTGCTGGCAAGAGCTCAGTAGAATTTAGTGGTTGATAGTCATTAGTTTGATATAATATAGTCTTATAAATATTCTAATTCTCAGTTTACCCTTTTTCCCCATTTCCCAAGTTCAGCTGATAAGTTTGTAAATATTAATAGTCAATTGTTCACCTCATTTTGCCTTTTCAGTTCTGATGCAATTGATAAAGCTTATTATTGAATGATCTTGGATAAGGGCTTCAATGTTATCATTTTCGTTCTTTAGGCCCCATACTCAGTTATATAAAAAAGGAAGCGAGCACCAGAGTCCTAGAATTTCAGGATAAAAATTTTATTCAATCATAGCAGCTATTGAATCAAGATTTATACTTCATGGGTACAAGAGATCACAGATAATAATGCACTGTTTTGCCACTGTAGGTCAGAGACTGTTGGCATCCTGTTCTTCAATTATAGCTGTATTCCACGGTGTTCAGATCCATACACATCAGATTAACAATCCTAGATTTCCTACTCTTGAATGTCTAATACCTGCAATGACTTTACAGGAGCAATATCCTTTAGGTAATTTTGGAAGTTGCAAAAAACTGGTAATTTGCTGGCCAGTTTAAAAAAAAAGCAGTTCATTAAAGAATACTGGATATTTAACATGATTAATAGGAAGATTAGAGGAAAAACCAAACAAAATTTGAGGCTAAACTTGTAGGTAAACATCTAAAATTATGCTGTAAAACTTATTCATAGGAAAATGATTTCTGGGGCTTCCTCTCAAAAGTAAATGTCAAGAAATCAACTTACCGCAATGCTTCTATTATTACTACCAGTACCAATGTCACCCCTGGATGGTAAATATAATCTTACTACCTCTATTGTTTTTCAAGTCTGGAATTCCGTTTCAGTTTACAGAGTGGAAGATGACATATGATGTGATTAATAAATCTTTAAAACATGAACAAGTATTTCAAAGATGATTAGGAAAAAAAATAAACAAAATCTTTGCCACCCCAGTCCCCAGACCCAACTCACAATTCTCATTTATAAAGTTAAAAACTGTACTGGGTTCTTGCATTTCCTTCTATAACTTTGCATACAATTAAACACATTTTAAAACACAGGTGGGAGCATATTGTTAAAAAAAAGTTAGTTTTGCCATAAATACACCATAGTTACCCTACAGATGATCCACTGTATTTTTCTACAAGTAAATAGGATTTGCTTATCATACATGTATTCTTAATTTAGTCCAAAACTTGTAGAAGATAAGGCTATGAAAGAAATAGAGAGCTAATTATCATCTAGAGATCCTATATTTTAAACCAGTGATAATATGTGATTGGACTTGGTGTTACTTCCCTTTTGAAAGGGTAGGAATATATTTTCAGTTGTCTAAAATTTGAAAATACTATGTTATATGGAAGTCTTTCTTTATGGAAAGGTAATTATAAAAGGAAGGAAGCACATAACTATTGAGTAATCCAAATAACAGGCTATAATGGGTACTTGTCATATTTTGGCCAGCTAAATTCTGAACTACCTTCCTGTTTAGAGAAAACCTTTGTTATGTGGTTTTAGTGAGTGGAGAGCAGATAATCCTCCCTCTCATTCACTGGAGCTATGCTTTAGAAACATAACTTAGGTTTAGCCATTCATTTGTTCTAGTGTGACTTAGAAATTTGAGAGTGCTTAAAAGACACAGGAAGATATGGAATTTATTCACAGTGACAGAGATGGAGTTGAGATTTTGATCACAGCAGGGAATGTCTTCATAAGAATTTTGTAAATGAAGATTTAATAAATTCATGTGTATAAACCACTTAGAACACTGCCTTGCACAGAGCAGATCCTTGGTAAGTGTTTATTATTAACAAGTGAAAAAATATTTCAGGTTTTACCAAAACTACAATTAAAAGCATTTTACTAGCCTACGGATTCAAATTTAAAATCTCTCCTTGTTACAGTAATTTCATGCCTTTGTAGCTTAGTTTGTATTTCCTTGGGTGTAAAATAAATATTTTATTAAATTGGATGTTCATATTCACTAAATGAGTCAGAGTACAACTAACCTTCAATAATTTACTCTTGTGAAGGTCACCACATGATTTATCACTTTGGATGTTTTGTGAGTTGTGAAGGTAGACTTGCAATAATGAACACAACACTAGTGCGACACATGGACAACTTTGCTCCATTAATCATCTCATTGGGAAGAAAATAAGAGTTAATATGTGGTTCTTCATAAATGCAAAGCCAAATGTAGCAAGTCTGATTACCCAGATGTAGCTGATCTATTCAATTGATTTCACTACATTTAGCTCCTGACCTATTTGGAGTCAGTCCTGGAATATTGTGCAATGCTTTAGGAAGTCCAGACTGGGGAGTGCTAGTCACATAGTACACACCATCTACTGCTTTGCACTTTGTTTCTAGGATTTCTGGAATTCAGTGTATTTGAGTACTGCCAAAGTGTATTCCTGATTAAGATAAATATATTTTATTATTTCTCTCTGTCTCTGTCTCTCTCTCTGAATAGTAAAAGGATTTTTTTTAACTTTTTCTTACATCTTTTACAGCAACCTAGATGGAGCTAGAAGCCATTATTCTAAGTGGAATAACCCAGGAATGGAAAATCAAATATTGTATATTCTCACTTATAAGGGGGAGATAAGCCCTGGATACACAACGGCATATAGAGTGGTATAATGGACACTGGAGACTCAGAAATGGAGAAGGAGGGGGTAATGATTAAAAAACTACATATTGGGTACAATGTACACTACTCAGGTGACAGGTGCACTACAGTCTCAGACTTCATCACTATATAATTCATCCATGTAACCAAAAAGCACTTAGTACGCCAAAAGCTGTTGAAATAAAAAATACATACTGAAAATATATGAAGAAAAAGTTAAGAAAATTCACTTAGAATAATGGCTTCCAGCTCCATCCAGGTTACTGCAAAAGACATGATTTTATTCTTTTCTATGACTGAGTAGTATTCCATGGTGTATATTTACGACATTTTCTTTATCCAGTCAGTTGATGGACACTTAGGTTGATTCCGTATCTTTGCAATTATGAAGTATGCTTAGATAAACATGTGTGCAGGTTGCTGTTGATATAACAACTTCTTTTCATTTGGGTAGATACCCAATAATGGGATTGCTGGATTGAATGGTAGATCTACTTTCAGTTCCTTGAGAAATCTGCATATTGTTTTCCATAGAGGTTATACTAATACACATTCCCACCAACAGTATATAACTGTTTCCTTTTCACCACATGCATGCCAACCTTGATTATTTTTTGAAGTTTTATTAACGGTCATTCTGCCTGGGGTAAGGTGGTATCTCATTTTGGTTTTAATTTGCATATTTCCGTGATGATTAGTCATGTTGAGTATCTTTTCATATCGTTGTTGGCCATTTGTATATTTTCTTTTCAGAAGTGTCTATTCATGTCATTTGTCCACTTTTTGATGGAGTTACTTGTTTTTTCCTTGCTGATTTGTTTGAATTCCTTGTAGATTATGGATATTAGTTCTCTGTTTGGATGTATAGTTTGCAAATATTTGCTACCATTCTGTGGGTTGTCTGTTTACTCTGATGATTATTTATTTTGCTATGCAGAAGATTTTTAGTTTAATTACGTCCCATTTATTTTTGTTTTTGTTGTATTTGCTTTTGGGATCTTAGTAATACATTCTTTGCCTACACCAATGTCCAAAAGTGTTTTTCCTAGGTTTTCTGCTAGACTTTTTATGGTTTCAAGTCTTAGAGGTAAGTCTTTCGTCCATATGGTGTTGACTTTTTTAGATGATGAGAGATACGGATCTGATTTCATTCTGTTTTCCCAGCACTGTTTATTAAACAGTATATCTTTTCTACAAGTTATGTTTTTATATGTTTTGTCAAAGATCAGTTGGCTTTAAGGATTTGGCTTTTTTCTGGGTTCTCTATTCTGTTCCATTGGTCTATGTATATACCTTTATACCAGTTCCATATTGTTTTGGTTATTACAGCCTTGTAGTATAATTTGAAGTCAGGTAATGTGATGCCTCCACAGTTGTTCTTTTGCCTTAGGATTGATTAAGCTATTTGGGCTCTTTTTTGGTTCCTTATCAATTTTAGGATTTTTTTCTAATTCTGTGAAAAAGGATGTTGATATATTGAGAGGAAATGCATGAAATCTGTGCATTGCTTCTGAAAGTATGGTCATTTTCATGATATTGATTCTTGTGACACATGAGCATGGGATGCATTTCCATTTCTTTGTGTAATCTATGATTTCTTTCAGCAGTGTTTTGTAGCTTATCTTGCAGAGATCTTTTATCTCCTTCGTTATGTATATTTGTAGGTATCATTTCTTTTGCAGCTAAAGTAAAAGGGATTGAGTTGATTTGATTCTCAGGTTGGTTGTTGGTGGTGAATAGCAGTAATAACTGATTTGTATACATTGATTTTGTCACCCAAGACTTTATTGAATTCATTTATCTGATCTCGTAGTCTTTTGGTGGAGTCTTTAGGATTTTCTACATGTATGATTGTATCATCAGCAAACTGGGATAGTTTGCCTTCCTCTTTTCCAATTTGGGTACCCTCTATTTCTTTTCCTTGACTGATTTCTCTGGCTAGGACTTCCGGTCGTATGTTGACTAGAAACAGTGAAAGTGGGCATTGTTGTCTTATTCCAGTTCTTAGAAGGGATGCCTTCGACTTTTCTTCATTTTGTATATTAGTTATGGGTTTGTTTTATATAGCTTTATTATTTTGAGGTATGTTTCTTCTATGCCTAGTTTGTTTAGGGTTTTTAATCAGAAAGGATTGTTGGATTTTACTGAATGATTTTTCTGTGTCAATTCAGATATTCTTTCTGTTTTTAATTTTGTTTATGTGATGGATCACATTTATCAACTTGTGTATGTTGAACCATCCCTGAGATGACAACCACTTGATTATGGTGAATTATCTTTTTGATGTCCTAGTATTTTGTTGGACGTTTTTGCATCTGTTTTCATCAGGGACATTGGTCTGTAGTTTTTTTGTTGTTATATTCTTTCCTGGCTTGGATACCAGGGTGATATTGGCTTCATAGAATAAATTGGGGAGGAGTTCCTCTTTCTCAATATTTTGAAGTAGTTTCAATAGAATTGGTACCATTTCTTCTTTGAATGTCTGATGGAATTTGTCTGTTGTTCCATCTGGCTCTGTCCTTTTTATTGTTGGAAATTTTTATATTACTGATTCAATCTCACTGCTTGTTATTGATCTGTTCAGAATTTCTATTTCTTCCTGATTCAAGCTATGAGGTGTGTATGTTTCCAGGAAGGGATCCATTTCCTATAAATTTTTAGTTTGTATGCATAGAGTAGGTCATGGTAGACTTGAATGGTCTTTTGTATTTCTGTAGTGTCAGTTGCAATGTCTCCATTTTTTTTCTGATTGTGCTAACTTGAAACTTCTTTTATATTTTCTGGTTAATCTACATAATGGTATATTGACTTTATCTTTTCAATGAACCAACTTTTTGCTTCATTGTTCTTTTGTACTTTTTTGCTTTGATTTCATTTAGTTCTGCTCTAATGTTTGTTCTTTCTTTTTGTTTGCTAGATCTGAGCTTGGTTTGTTCTTGTTTCTCTAATTCCCTGAGGTATGATGCTAGGTTTTCAATTTGTGAACTTTCAGACTTTTTGATGTAGGCATTGAGCACTATACACTTTTCTCTTAGCACTGCTTTTGCTGTATATCAGAAGTTTTTATAACTTGTGGCAGTACTATCATTCATTTCAAAGAATTTTTAAATTTCCATTTTTGAGTTCATTTTTAACCTAAAAATAATTCAAGAGTAGTTTAATTTTTGTGTAACTGTATAGTTTTGAGCGTTCCTTTTGGAGTTGATTTCTACTTTTATTCCACTGTGGTCTGAGAAAATAGTTGATATAATTTTGATTTTAAAAAATTTATTGAAACTTGTTTTGTAGTCTATAGTACATTCTATCTTGAGAATGTTCCATGTGCTGATGAGAAGAATGTATATTCTACAATTAATAAGTATAATGTTCTGTAAATACCTGTTAGGGACATTTGTTCTAGATTGCAGTTTAAATCCAGTTTTTCTTTGTAGACTTTCTGCCTTGGTTATCTGTCTAGTGCTGTCAGTGAAATATTTAAGCCCCCCACTATTATTGTGTTACTGTCTATTTCTTCATATAGATCTAGTGGCAATTGCTTTATGAATCTGGGAGCTCCAGAGTTAGCTACATATATATTTAGGATTGTAATATCTTCTTGTTGAATTGATCCTTTAATCATTATATAATGATCTTCTTTGTCTTTTTTACAGTTGTTCCTTTAAAGTCTGTTTTATCTAGTATATGAATAGCTGCTCCTGCTCACTTTTGGCTTCCATATGCATGAAATATCTTTTTCTTTTTCCATGCCATTACCTTGAGTCTAAAATAATTTTTATGTGTTAGATGTGTCTCCTGAAGACAGAAAATGTTAGTAATTTGTTATCCATGCTGGAAATCTGTATATTTTAAATGGAGCATTTAGACCATTTATATTCAATGTTAATATTGAGATGTGAGGTATTCCACTCATCATGTTGGTTGTTTTCTAGGTATTTTGTTCTCTTCAGTGTGTTATTATATTATAGGCTCTGTGAGTTTCATGCTTTTGAGAGGCTCTATTCTGGTACATATCAACCTTCTGCGTCAAGCTTTAGAATTCCTTTTAACATTTCTTGTAGGACTGATATAGTAGTGACTAATTTCCTCAGCATTTGCTTTTTGAAAAACAATGTATTTTTTCTTCCTTTACAAAATAAGTTTTGTTGCATACAAAATTCCTGGTTGGCAGCTATGCTGTTTAAGAAGGCTGAAGGTAGGACCACAATCCCCTCTGGCTCGTAAAGTTTCTGCTGAGTACGTTTTTTATATTTATGAAAGAAAAAATTCTTACAATTAAATTTTTGTCAATTTTTATACTAAATAATAGTCTTTGTTTTATAGATGAAGAAGCTGAAATCTAAAATTGGTAATGACTTGTCCAAGATCAGATGCATAATAAATGGCGGAAGTGTACGAAAATCTGGATCTTGATGCCATTGTTAATGTACTTTCACAATAGTTACTCACTTTGCTGCCTCATAACAGTGGATACTTTATAGCTCATCACAATGAAGAGTAATTTGAACAAGTCCTTAGATTTCCAATTCTACCTTTTGACTCCAATAGCGCTAAAAACTGATATCATTTTACATTAAAAATCACTATAGAGAAAGTTTATTGAGCCCTGAAAGCTCCTTTTTGTCAGTGTTAATGTAGATGTGACTGTGATTGCCCTAATTAGTATCTGTTCATTGTTGCCAAAGCCACATAGTAAAGAGCCTATAGTGATTTGAACCCCAGGCTGAGTTCAGGTTCAATGAACATGTCTAATTCATGTTAATACAAACTGCATCAGTAGAGTTGGAGCCATGAATTTTCAATATTGTATGAACTAAAGCCAGGATTAAAATTTTTCAACATCATTTGTTTATGTAATTATATAATATACCTTTTTCTTATAAACTATAACTACTATCTCATTCATTTTTTGAATTTATACCTAAAAAACATTTGCCATATGTAAGACAGGATTTGTAAGAATAGTAGTATTAAATATTATTCTTAAATTATATTTTACTACTCGTCCCAGTTTAAGGATATAGTCGGTATTAATTTTATTTCTATAAATTTTGTTTTAGAATTTTCAGATATTTCTACTCACAATTATTTACTTCAGTAATTATGTCCTTATGTATTTTCTGTGACACAACTTTTTGAAATTTCTAAACTTAAGAACATTTTGAGAAAACTACAATTTTCAATTTTATAAAGATAATCATCGCTTATTTGTAAACTTATGAAAGTCTTATTCAAAACATTTTGCTTGGTGGAGATGTGGAGCAAGATGGCTAATAGAGTGCTTCATCGATCATCCTCCTGGCCAGAGCAGGAAGAGGAGAGAGAGTGCAGAGGTGCTACCAATTTTAAACAAGAAGATATTTTAAGAACTCACTCACTATATAGTGCCAAGAGGGGAAGGTGCTAAACTATTTATAAGAACTCTGCCCCTACCAGGCCCCACCTCCAACACTGGGTATTATAATTTGACATAAGATTTGTGTGGAGATGCATATTGATACCATATCACAGGCTAAGAAAAAAAATCTAAATAAAATCAGAGATGAAAAAGGAGTTATTACAACTGATACCATAGAAATTCAAAGGATCATTAGAGACTACTATGTGCAACTATGTGCCGATAAGTTAGAAAACCTAGAAGAAATGGACACATTTTTAAACACATGCAACATTGAACCATGAAGGAATTCAAAACCTGAATAAATCAATAACAAGAGTTTGAAGCCGTAATAGAAGGTCTTTCAGCAAAAGAAATCCTGGAACCCAATGGAGTCACTGCTGAATTTTACTAAATATTTAGATAACTATAAAAATCCTACCCAAACTTTTCTGAAAAATAGAGGAGGGAATATTTCCAAACTCATTCTACAAGGCAAGTAGATACCTAAACCAGACAAGAACATATAAAAAAAAGAAAACTATAGGACAAAACCTCTGATGAACATTGATGCAAAGTTTATCAACAAAATATTAACAAACTGAATTCATCAACAAATTGAAAATACCATTCATCATGACAAAAACGTATTTATCCCAGGGATTTATTAAATTAGCCATCTGTATAACATATGTATTATTTTGTAGTTGATTTCTTGCACACAGTTGATGTTTGTTTTAGTCTTTTCTCACAGGCTATAACTACCTGAGACTGGGAAATTTATGAAGAAAAGAGTTTTAGTTGACTCACAGTGAGGCAGGCTGTATAGAAAGCATGGTTGGGAAGGGCTCAGGAAACCTACGATCATGGTGGAAGGGTAAAGGGGAAGCGACACTTTCTTCACATGGCAGAGCAGGAGGAAGAGGGCAAAGGAGAAAATGCTGTGGACTTTTAAACAACCAGACCTCATGAAAACTCACTATCATGAGAACATCAAGGAGGAAATTTGTCTTCATGATGCAATCACCCCCCACCAGATCCCTCCTCCCACATGTGGAGATTACAATTCAACATGAGATTTGGGTGGGGACACAGAGCCAAAACATATCACTCCATCCCTTGCCTTTCTAAATCTTACGTAATTCTCACATTTCAGAACACAGTCATGACTTCTCAACAGTCCTCCAAAGTCTTAGCTCATTCCAGGAGTATCTCAAAAGTCCAAGTCCAAAGTCTCATTTGAGACAAGGCAAGTCCCTTCTGTCTGTGAGCATGTAAAATAAAAAAACAAGTTAGCTACTTCCAAGATACAATGTGGATACAGGTAAATGCTCTCATTCCAAAGTGAAATTGGCCAAAACAAAGGGGTTATAGGTCCCATGCAAGTCCAAGACCCTGTAGGGCAGTCATTAAATCTTAAAGCTCCAAATTATCTTCTTTGGCTCTATGTCTCATGTCCAGGCCACACTAAGGCAAGGGGTGGGTACCCAAGGTCTTGGGCAGCCCCATGCTGTGGCTCTGCAGGCTATAGCTCCCGTGGCTGCTTTCACAGGCTGTCCTTGAGTGCCTGAGGCTTTTCCAGGTTCATGGTTCAAGCTGTCAGTGGAGCTACCATTCTGGAGTCTGGAGAATGGTGGTCCCGAGTGGGTATGCTGTGTGGGGCCTCCAACCCCACACTTCCCCTCTGCACTGCCCTAGTAGAGGTTCTCCATGAGTGCTCTGCGCCTGCAGCAGACTTCTGCCTGGACATCCAGCCATTTCCATATATCTTCTGAAATTTATGTGCAGCCTTCCAGGCCTAAATTCTTGTGTCTGTGCACCCACAGGCCCAACACCATGTGCAAGCCAACAAGGCTTGGGACTTGAACCCTTTGAAGCAATGTCCAAAGCTGTACTTTGGTGGCCCCACTTTTTTTTTGAGATGGAGTTTCATTCTTGTTACCCAGGCTGGAGTGCAATAGCATGATCTCAGCTCACTGCAACCTCTGCCTCCTGAGTTCAAGTGGTTCTCCTGCCTCAGCCTCCCAAGCAGCTGGAATTACAGGTACCTGCCACCACACTCAGCTAATTTTTTGTATTTTTAATAGAGATGGAGTTTTACTATATTGGCCAGGCAGGTCCCAAACTCCTGACCACAGGGGATCCACCTTCTTCGGCCTCCCAAAGTGCTTGGGTTACAGGCATGAGCCACCATGCCTGGCCCTACTTTAACTTCTTTTAGCCATGGCATCTGGAGCTGGAACAGCTGGGACACAGGGTGCCATGTCCTGAGGCTGCATAGAGCAGCAGGACTCTGGGTCTGGCCCACAAAACCATTTTTCCCTCCTAGGCTTCCAGGTCTGTGATAGGAAGGGTTGTTGTGAAGGTCTCTGAAACACATTGGAGGCATTTTCCCCATTGTCTTGGCTATTAACATTTGGCTCCTCTTTACTCATAAACTCTGCAGCATTGAATTCCCACCAGAAAAAGAGTTTATTTTCTACATGGCAAAGCTGCAAATTTTCTAAACTTTTATGTTCCACTTTACTTTTAAATATATGTTCCACTTTCAGACTCTCTCTTTGGAAATGCATATGAGCATATACTGTTAGAAGCAGCCGGGCTACATCTTGAACACTTTGCTGCTTAGAAATTTATTCCGCCAAATACCCTCAATTATCTCACTCAAGTTTAGAGTTCCACAGATCTCTAGTGCATGGCACAATGCCACCAGTCTCTTTGCTAAAGCATAGCAAGAGTGACCTTTATACAAGTTCCCAATAAATTCCTTATCTCCATCTGAGAGTACCTTCGTCTGAACTTCACTATTTGTGTC
Organism: Cacajao melanocephalus; assembly: GCA_963573385.1. NCBI lineage: Eukaryota > Metazoa > Chordata > Mammalia > Primates > Pitheciidae > Cacajao > Cacajao melanocephalus. The sequence continues at coordinate 23,187 of CAUYLG010074850.1, forward strand.
ACTATCAGTATTTTGGTCACAACCATTCAGAAAGTCTCTAGGAAGTTCCAGACTTTTCCTCATCTTCCTAGCTTCTTCTGCTCCCTCCAAATGATTCTAACCTCTGCTCATTACCCAGTTCTGCTGTTGCTTCCCCATTTTCAGGTATCTTTATAGCAATGCTTAACTTCTGGTACCAATTTTCTGTATTAGTCCGTTGTCATACTGCTATAAAGAACTACCTGAAACTGAGTAATTTGTAAATAGAAGAGGTTTAATTGACTCACAGTTCCACAGGCTGTACAGGAAGCACAGCTGGGAGGCCTCAGGAACTTACAATCATGGGGGAAGATTAAGGTGAAGTGAACACATCTTACCATGGCAGAACAGAAAAGAGAGAGAGAGTGAAGGGGGAAGTGTGTCACTTTTAGTTAACCAGATCTCCTGAGACCACATTCAGTATCACAAGAACAAGAAGCATGACAACCTCCCCTATGATCCAGTCACGTCCTACCATGTCCCTCTGCCAACACTGGGGACTACAGTTCAACATGAGATTTGGGTGGGGACATAAAGCCAAACCATTATCAGTGTTCAAAAGGTGTTTATTGTTTTATTAATATATGCCTTCTCCTTTACCTTCTTGGATAAATAGTGTCAGACGCCACTTAGTTGCTCAAGAAAGAAATATGTTGCTTGATACTTATTTCTGCCATAATTTTATTGCCTCCTCATATGCAATTAATCACTAAATCCCATGAATTCTAGCTCTTAAAATATTTTTTGAACTTTCTTATTCTCTACACCCCCACCACTAGCACCTTAGTCCAAGTTTCCCTCTTCTCTTTTGTGGACGGTAGCCTCATGAGTGATCTCTCATTGTTTGAGGTCAGACTGATATTTTAAAAATAAAAATATGGCTATCTTCATAGTCCTTTACTTAACAGCTCAGATGTTTTTTTTTCCCTTTTAAAAGAAATTCTTCAATAGTAACATGGCTTAGAAACTCTTTAAGGTCATACTTCGGCTTATCTTCTCTTAAACCCCTCCCCGGTGGCTATTTTTTCCTTCTTACTCTCATATGAGGGTACTCTCACATACTCTTCTCCCTGTATTCTTCATCTTCCTCTGTTTCCCTCTCATATATAACTTTCCTTTAGGTAATTTTCCGCGCTACTTTTTTTACTCAGTCTTTAAACCAATTAAGTCTCATTTTCATTGCATCTTGTCCCCTCTCTTTCTGACATTGATAGCACTTGCATTAATTGCTTAATGTATGCCTTCATATTAGACTGAACCACTCTGTTCTGCCCACTACTATGCCCCTAGATCTGTCATAGAATAGGCGGATGATCACATTTCTTAAGGATACTGGGCAATGGGATGTTATATTATAATTAGGGTTAAAAAATTGTTTTTAAAGAAAAATGACAATTTGATCATATATAGAGAAGAAAAAGATTATTCAATTAACTAGATTGAAACAAGATTTGAGAAAGAAGGTAAAGTAGTACCTTACTAATAAAGGCAAGGAGATAATAGTTTACTGTCATCACGTTAAATTATTATCATCATTATTGGGATAAACAGAGTCAAGAATACAGAATGAAGCCTTTGGCTTTCCAAATAATAATAGCGATAGTTTGTTAAATGTGTATTATCTAATAAAAACTTGTTAATTATTCTTTACTACTTTGTGAAGTAGAAATTTTTACATCCATTTTAGAGATGACAGCACTGAGACTGCAAGATTAGAAAATTCATCAAGGTCATGCTGCGTCAACACAAAGTATCTAAATGTGGTTGTCCTGACTCCAAACCCAAAGCACTCAACCAGAGCAAGATGCTGTTTCCCTGAAAAAAACAATTCTTCAAGACTGCAAAAGCAAAAAAGGAGAAATGCACTTTTTTTTTGAGTCAGAGAAGAGGACAATTGTGTACACTTAGGTTGGGATGGTTTTAATTTTCTCAGTAGGAGGTGAGGTTATGTGCTAAGAGGGAGGGAGGAGTGCTAGTATTATGGACTTGAGTACAACAGAAACATTTGGAACAGCTGCAGGGAGGAATGCAACGGGGAGTCAACAAGTGATAAATAAAAGAATTGCTGAGATACAGTGAGGGTCCAGCTGAGGTCAGTTGAATCAGTCCCTATTGTTTAGTGATTTTGATTTAGTTTATGAATATGGGGAGAGGAATTGGGCAACAGGAGTTATTGAAATGTGAGGATTGGTAAGGTAGAAATCACAGAGGAACAGAGAGGAGGGAGACTTCATGGATTGTAAGTGCGTTAGTGACCTGATTAATTTTGTGAATTTTGGCAGAGGGAAGAGGAAGGGTGTGATTCAGAGCCAAGAAGAGCACATTAGTAAACTACTTGAGATTGTGATAGAATGGATAGATCACAAAGAAAGGAAGACATGGAAGAGGTAGCTAAACCTCAACCAGAGCAAGATGTTGTTTCCCTAACAACAACAACAAAAAATTCTTTAGGACAATGCAAAAGCAAAGAAGGAGAAATGCAGATTTTTTTTTCTTTTGAGTCAAGAGATGAGGACAATTGTGTAAACTTAGGTTGGGATGCTATCTTGAATTCTCATAAGATATCATGAGTTTGGTATTTTTAGTTCCGTTTTATATACGAGGAAACTAAAACTTGGTAAATTAAATACCTAGCAGAGAATTTTAATCCTCCTGGTTGTGAAAGAGAAAAGATTCAGGGACAGACAGTTGGGTAGGGTAGCAGGGACTATACTCATATCCAGTGAGCCTACTGACTTTGATGAAGTCTGTGGAACTCTTTTGTAATATGTGTTTTTGTGGTTTATATGGTTAAATTGCTTTAATTATTTAAGATCCATTAGTTAAAAAAAATACATATTTTCTTATATGTAATTCTTATGAAATCCAAGTGTACTACTTCACACATTTCATGTCATGCAAGCTTTCTAGGGGAAGGTACACACCTGTTAATTGTTACTAACACCCTCAGACATATTTTATTGGTTAGGCTATAGTGCTGTTGATTTTTAATTCTTGCAGCTGGATGAAGCTGCACATTTTGAATGCCTGAAATTTGACCTAAATGGTGTTGACATTACAGTGACTGTGAGTGATGGAAAAGGAAACAAAAAATCTTGGATTTTTTTCCTCTACAGAGACCTCTTCTCCTCAAATTAATAACAACAACAGACTTAGAAAATATCTCTTGAATTGCAGACTGCAGCCAGCAGTACAGCTGCATAGTTATGAGAGGCCCATGGGGACTCCTGCCTTTCAGGCTAAATCCTTCCACTCATAAAAGTACCCTTGTTGTTTTGTTAGAATGTCCTCTACGCTTGTTATTTTATTTATTTTATAAAAGTTAAGTGTCATATAGAATATCTTCAGTGCCTAACACAGATAGCTTTAGGAATCTACATTTATTTTGTTATGATTTAAAAGAAACAGAAGTGGGAAAATACAATTGAATTTAATAAGTGTCTATTGACAAATACATTAATAAGTAAAGTACTAGGTTTGTAGGAAGATTGCAAAGTGATTGAAGCATAGTCTCTGTTCTCAGAAATGGTGTGGTTTAGGGATACAGATAGGCATTTAGAGCAATGATTGTAATGTGAATCGTGAGGCTGTTTTTGTGAAAAGCTTTTGAGAAATGTTTTAGTAATATAAAGAAAGGAGAGATGGCTTGTGATTGAGTGTCATTAAACTTGCTGTTAAGGATATATAACATAGATTTTGATAGGTAGGTATAATAATAAAAAGCAGTCCTGGTGGACAACATCTCAGTATCACAGGCAGCAAGCAAGAAAGTGAAGAGAATTTTCATGAAGTAATTGAGACTGCTCTGAGTAATAGCCCAAGCTATATTAAAAGAAACATGAATTGAGGGAAAAAAGAAGTTGCAGGAAACCAAAGAATGGTTAATTGAAGCCATGTTAGACATTTCTGTAATATATATTTAAGAAGCAGGAGCAGCGTTTTATAGTCAGTGATGGACAGTGAAAGATTTATGAGCAACTGAGTCAGGTAACAAGATATATTTGTTTATTTTTAAGCCTCTTTATTGAAGCATGATTGATATATAAAATGCTGTCGATGTTTAATAGTACAACTTGATGGGTTTGGAAATAAGTAAGCACCTGTCAAACATTGCCACAATCAATGTAATAAAGGTATCCATTACCTCCAAAAGTTTCCTTTGTTCTGTCCTCACTTTTAGTTGGGTTTTTTTCTTTTGTGGTAAGAGCACTTAAGATGCGATTTATCCTCTTAGCAAATGTTAAGTATACAATATTTAAGCCAGAGGTTAATTATAGGCCCTACATTGTACAGTAGATCTTCTGAACTTACTTATCTTGCCTGTCTGAAATGTTGTAACATTTGATCAACACCTTCTCATTTCCACTTACCTCAGTGCTTGGCAATCACCATTCTACTCTCTGCTTTTATGAATTCGGCTATTTAAAAATTCCACATATGACTGAGATAATGCAGTATTTGTCTTTCTGCTCCTGGTATAATGTCCACTAAGTCCATCTCTGTTAAATAATTGATCATTTTTAATGAAAGAGGTTCTGAATGAAGGAAAAAGAAGAGAGATGATCTAGATGTCCTCTTGTCACTTCTCTTTCTGGCAATAAAGCAGATCTGGTACCTGACTGACTTTCCTCTAGCAGCAACTCAAAAGCTGATATGTGTGTGTGTGTATGTGTGTGTGTGTGTGTGTTCCTGTGTGTCTCAGAGATACTAAATCTGTTTATACCTTCATCACTGATGGGATAAGACAGAACTAATCCCACAGACAATAAAAATATAATGAAGAATATCTAGAAGCTATAAAACCATCCAAGTTTGCTTTTGCCTTCATAGTTATTGAAAAAAAAAGCCTAAATAACTTGAATTTCTGCTCTGACAGTTGCTTGGGAATGAGAGTAAGGAGATAAAGTCTGTGAAGGTTGAGGAGCTCAAATAAGAGGCTCCTTATATAAAGCTGGAAAAATGATTTTTATTGGCATTATGAAGATACAAGGGAATAAAACCAAGCAGATAGTTACAGAAAAACCAAACAAATAATAAAACAGCTAAAACATCAGTTAAACTTGGCATTTGGAAGAAAGAAAAACAGTCAACCCTCACTTCATGTTGTGTTGATACGGTAAGAAAAAGTCAGTCACTCAAGATATTTTAGGTTGGTGGTTTCTTCTTGCAACAAGTGGTCCCGACTTTAAGAAAATAATTCTAACATATATAAAAAATTTAAATAATTTTACTCAAATCAAGCATAACTTTGATAACAATGACTAGGAGAGTATAAGAAAAAAAATATCTCTTATGAAAAAAGTCTTAAGCCAAATAATATCAAAGAAAATTAGCACTGTCTAAAAAAATAATGATAAAGAATGAGCCAATTGCATTTACCCCAGAAATGAAAGTATGAATTAATGCAGGAGATACCTTGTTATTGTAAAAGGTTGAGTATTCACTGATTTATGTATGCATACATTCCTTCATATCAGTGTCTACATCTATACAGATATTACACAGACATTGAATACCTATTATCTTTAAGATACTGTAAGAAATATTTTATCATATATAAACATATTCATTTTCAATATATTGGACTCTATACTAAGAGGTGTTATTTAATCTAGCAACAGGAAAAAAATAAATGATTAGTTTAACTCACCATACATGTTATGTGTAATTGTTTCCTGGTACTTAATTTCTCCTTATTCCATATATATATATATATATATATATATATATATATATATATATATGCAATTTTCATCTGAACATAGGCATTCCAAGAAATACGTGTTTTTAAAATGTGGGCATGTGCTTTCCAAGAATAGCACACTACATTCCCCAGACTTCTTTGCAAATACATGCTGCTGTGGGACTAAATTCTGACCAAAATGCTGTGAAATAGAATGATGTATGTAACTGTCAGTTCTCTTAAATGATAGGAAGCTTACCTGATTTCTTTCTGTTTTCAATTTATGCTTATAGAAATGTTGAAATTATGTATAATACCCTTAGAAACAATATAAAGATGGAGCCACAACAACGCAGGAGTCTGGAGTACATTCTGTACAAGACTTGCACTCTTCATACCTGGTCTATTAAATTAAACTTTGATCTTGAACCCATTCTTCCTTGAGATTCTTTTATAGTTGCTGAATCTATATCCTAATATGCCACATTAATATAATAAAAAGGAAAATCCATATAATAATTTCAGTAGATACAGAAAAAGTATTTAGAATGTTTCACAAAACATTATCAAATTGGGAATGGAAGAAAATTTTATATCCCAGTAAAAGACATAAAAGCATCTGCAACATCCATAGTCATTATAATTTAGATGAGATGACATTAGCATCCTCATTAAGAATTTGGTGGATTAAAGATCATCATCAATTGTTAGACACACTTCGTATCAAGAGCTGCTTCTTTATTCTTGCCTTGAATCCTATTAGGCTCTGTGAAGAATATGTCAGAAGGGATGCAGCACCAGTTTCTGAGCCTAGGCCTTAAGAAATTAACAGCTTCCACTTCCTATTTCTTGCAGTGCTCCCTCTGGGAGCCCTGGTCATCAGATAAACAATTGAAGTACACTGAGGATAGCTTACTGGGAAAACCATGTGTAGGAACTCACATTGAGTCTCAGATGAGCCTAGCTGGTCATTCATTGCTGGCAAAATGCCAGGCATGTGAAGGAAGTCATTATGGACATTCCAGACTAGCCCATCTATTAGCTGAATATTAATGAGTGGCCACAAATGAAAATACATAGAGCCAAGAATCACATAGTCAGGTCCTCAATATACTCTTAAGAAAAGTAGAAAAAAAATGCCTTTACTTGCCAACTAATTCTTTTTAAAAAATTCACAGATTTTATTAGTTATCACAGTTTTAGATTCATGGGAAAATGGAGCAGATAGTATGAAGAGTTCCCATATACTTCCTTTTCTGTTTGATTAGTGTGGCACATTTTTGTAATTAATGAATCCATTGTTAACTAAAGTTCTTTGTGTTGTACAGTTAAATGGATTTTGACAACTGCATAATGCCATGTATTCACAATGAAAGTATCATATAGAATAGTTTTACTGTCCTAAACATTCCATCGATTTCCACTCCCCTCCCTATAACCCTTAGCAACCACTAATCTTTTTACTACCTCTATAGTTTTTGCCTTTTCCAGAGTGTCATATCATTGGAGAAATGCAATGTATGTCATTTTCAGATTGGCTTTGTTTACTTAGAATCATGCATTTAAGTTTTCTCCATATGTTTTCATGGTTTGAAAGCTCATTGATACAGTTTGGCTGTGTCTCCACACAAATTTCACCTCGAATTGTATCTCCTAGAATTCCCACATGTTGTGAGGAGGACCCAGGGGAAGGTAATTGAATCATGATGGCTGGTCTTTCCCATGCTAATCTCGTGATAGTTAATAAGTCTCACGAGATCTAATGGGTTTATCAGGGGTATCAGCTTTTGTTTCCTCCTCAATTTTTCTTGCCGCTACCATGTAAAAAGTGCTTTTCGCCTCCCACCATTATTCTGAGGCCTCCTCAGCCATGTAGAACTGTAAGTCCAATTAAACCCTTTTTTTTTCCCACTCTTGGGTATGCCTTTATCATCAGCATGAAAATGGATTAATACACTCATATCTTTTAATCACTGAATAATATTCCATTTTATGAATGTATCACAGTTAAGCCATTCACCTATTGAAGGACATCTTGTTTGCTTCCAGCTTATGGTGCTTATGAATAAAGCTGCTATAAACTTGCGTGAAGTTTTTTGTGAGAACCTAAGTTTGCAACTCAATTAGGTAAATACCTAGAGCATAATTATTTAATCCTATACTATAACTATGCTTAGCTATGGAAGAAACTGCCAAAGTGTCTTGCAAAGGAACTGAACAATTTTGAATTCTCACCAACAATGAAAAATAGTTCTGGTTGCTCTGCATCTTCACTAAAATTTGATATTTTAAATTTTTTTGTCATTTAATATATGTGTAGTAGTATTTCATTGTTTTAATGTACGATTTCCCAATGACATGATGTTGAGCATTTTTTTCAGGTTTGCTACAAATATATCTTCCTTTGTTAGGTGTTTGTTCAGATCTTTTGCCTACATTTAGATGGACTTTTTTGTTTTATTACCATTAAGTTGTAAGAGTTATTTGTATACTTGGATGCAAGACCTTTATTAGATTAGTTTTGCAAATAATATTTCCCATTCTGTAGCTTGCTTTTTAATTCCTTAACAGTGTTTTTGCAGAGAAGAAAAATTAGTAAAGTTCAGCTTGTCAATTTACATTTGTCTATGGTCCATTTTGAATCTTTCTTGGTGGAAAGTATAAAGTCTACATCTAATTTCTCTCTTTCCTTTTTTGTCAGTAGATGTCCAGTTGTTCCAACATCATATGTTGAACAGACAATTCTTTCTTCATTGAATTGCCTTTGTATCTTGGTCAACAATCGGTTGACTGTATTTGTATGGGTCTATTTCTGGGTTCTATATTCTGTTCCACTCATCCACTTATATATTTGTTAGCCAGTATCACGATGTTTTGACTACTATAGCTTTATACTAAGGGTTGAAGTTGGTCAGTTCAGTCCTCTGACACTGTTAAACAGTATTATGTTAGCTGTTCTACTTCTTCTGCCTTTCCATATAAACCTTTGTGCTTGTCAATATCCACAAAGTAATTTGCTAGAAATTTGAATGGGATGGCATTGACTCTACAGGTCATTTTGTGAAAAACTGCCATCTTAACAGTATCAGGTCTTGCTATTCACAAGCATGTACTATCTTTCCATTTATTTAGATTGTTTATTTCTTTGATCAATTTTGTAGCTTCTTCATTAAGATCCTGTACATATTTGTAAGATTTAGTCCCAAATACATCTTTTGTGTATGTGTGTTTGTGTGCTAATGAAAATGGTGTTGTGTTTTTAATTTAAATTCTAATTGTTCTTTGCTGGCATATAGACAATCAATTGGCCTTTATATAATAACTATGCATAGTGCTGCAATGAACATGAGACGGTGGCTGTATCCACGTAACAACATTTCTGTCAACAATGGACTGCATTATGTGATGATGGTCCCATAAATTGGAGCTGAAAAATTCCCATTGCCTAGTAAAATGGTAGCGTTTGTAACATTATAGCCCAATGCATTACTCACACGTTTATGATGATGCTGGTGTAAACAAACCTACTGCACTGCCACTTGTAGAAACGTATAATAATGTATAGTAGAGAACATTTGACAATTCTAATAAATGAATGTTACTGGTTTATTTACTATACCATACTTTCATTGTTATTTTAGTGTGTGCTTCTTCTACCAATTTTTTTAAAAGTTAACTGTAATACAGCCTCAGGCTAGTACTACAGGAAGTATTCCAGAAGGCATTGTTGTCATATGAGCTGTCATCTCCTGCTGGAAGCTCCGAGTTATTGCCCCTGAAGACCTTCTACCATATGTTGAGGTGGAAGACAGTGATATTGATCCTGACTTTGCGAGGTCTGGCCTAATGTGTGTGTCTATGTCTTAGTTTTTAAGACTTTTAAAAGTATTTTGTTTTTGTTACTTTTTAAGCCTTTAAAAAGTAAGAAAGGTTTAAAAAGGTTTAAAAAGTAAAAACAAAACTTTTAAAATAGAAAAAGCTTATAGAATGAGAATATAAGAAAATACACAATTTTTGTTAAACCTGTACAATGTGTTTGTATTTTAAACAATATGTAATTATAAGAGTAAAAAAAATCAGAAGTTAAAGTAAAAACATTATAGTAATCTAAGGCTAATGTATAATTTAAGAAGGAAATTTAAGAAATTAGTGTAGCCTAAGTGTACAGTGTTTAGAAAGTCTACAGTACTGTTCAGTAATGTCCTAGGTCTTCATATCCAGTCATCACTCATTCAGAGTAATTTCAAACTCAGAGTAATTTCCAATCCTATAAGCTCCATTTATTGTAAGTGCCTTATATAGGTGTTTTAGTTTTTACCTTTTCTATTATAATTTTACTGTACTTTGTTTAGTTATGCTTAGATACAAAAATACTTACCATTGTGTTATTATTGCCCACACTATTTAGTACAGTCACATGTTATACCATTTTGTAGCCTTGAAGCAATAAGCAATACCATATATTCTGGGTGTGTAGTAAGCTATACCATCTAGATTTGTTTAGGAAAAGTCTATGATCTTTTCACATGACAAAATCACCTGATAATGCATTTCTCAGAATGTTTCGTTGCATTAAGGTACTTATTATGGTATAAAGGTTTGCTGTCCACACAGTGTAGTGTAGGTACTTTATAACAGTCTTTTCAATTTCTCCCTCCTCTCACTGAAAACATTTTTATCATTTATTTCATGTGTTAAAATCACTTAATGCACTGTTACTATTTTTCTTTGAATAAGGGGTTATCTATTCAATTAATTAAGAAAAAGAAAAATGAAATATTTTAACTTTATTACATCTCTGATGTTCCTTCTTTCTATATGGGTACATATTTCTGATCTATATGTTTTTTCTTCCCTTGAATAACCTCTGTTTGATATTTCTTGCATGGGAGATCTGCTAGTAGAAAATTACCTTAGTTGTTCTTTTGAAAAGTCTTTATTTCTCTGTAACTTTTGAAGAATAGTTTTCCTAGATGCAAAATTGTAGGTTCATTTTCTTTCAATACCTTATACCACTTCACTTTTTTTTTGCTTGCATGGTTTTTTATGAGAAACTGATGTATGTTTCTTATCCTTGTTCTTCTAAGTAGAGAGCCCCTCATCCCTCTGGCTCCTTTTAGGATTTTCTTCAGTTTGAATATGATATACCCAAGTGTAGATCATTTGGGCATTTATTCTTCTTGGTGTTTACAGAGTCCTGGATCTATTGTTTGGTGTCAGTAATTAAATTTAGAAAATTCTCAGCCATTATTACCTCAAATATTTCTTGTTCTTACTTCCCTCTTTCTTTTCCTTTTATGCTCCCATAACATGTATTACAACATTTATAATTGTCATACAATATTTTATTTTTATTTCATTGTACTTTTCCATTTGCATTTCAGTTTGGGAGGTTTCTATTGATATGCCTTTCAGCAAATTGATTCTTTATTCATCTGTGTCTAGCCCAATGATGAGCCCATCAAAAATATTCTTTATATTTCTCACATAATTTTTATTTCTACCATCTCCTTTTCTTTCTCATTGTTTCTAGCATTCTACTTATGCTGTCTATTTTTGCATACTGTCTACCATTTTATGAGAGATCTTAATGTATTAATTATAGTTATTTTAAATTTCTTATCTGATAGTTCACAAATGGTATCTATTCTGATTCCGGTTTTGATGTTTACTTTGTTTTATAGACTGTGCTATTATTTGCATTTTAGTATGACTTGTAAACTTTTGTTGAAAGTCAGGCATAAGAACTGAGAAAATTAGGCATTCTGTAAAGTTTCATGTTAACCTGGCTAAGACCTCATCTGTGTTTCATGTGGAGTGTGGCAGTAGGTACCAGAGACTTTAGCTTCATTGTTATTATTGCTTTTTCTTCCCTGTTGTCTTTGAATTTCTTTAAGAATTCTCTCTCAAACAGATCTGTGTCTTCAAGTTCTCTCAATTGTTATCCACTGTTATTATACTGGTGCTCAATTATTGTTTCTAATGTCTGCTGATTCTGATAAGGTAATCTCAGCTCTGACTATATGTATTCACCTCTCCCTAAGTCTGGAGTCAGTGAATTTCCTGATAGGCCTATAAAAAGTCATTGATTTTGAGTTTATTCCTGTTTGTACTTATTGTAAGGATAGAAGTTATGAATTTCAAGCTGATTGAATGCAGAGCTGAAACTGTAAGCCTCCCCAGTGAACATATTTTAGGTCAGCATAACTTTGATACCAAAGCAGTCTAGCATAATAAAGGAATGAAATTTATAAGCCTGCCTGACCTACAAATTGTGAGATATAACAAAATAATTATTATTTTAAGCCACGAGGTTTTAGGATAGCTTGTTATCCAGCAAGAAACAATCAAAATATTGCCAGGAGTGGTGGCTCACACCTGTAATCCCAGCACTTTGGGAGGCCAATACAGGTGGATCACTTGAGGTCAGGAGTTTGAGACCAGCCTGGCCAACATGGTGAAACCCCGTCTCCAGTAAAAATTCAAAAGTTAGCTGAGTGTGGTGGTGTGCACCTGTAGTCCCAGCCACTTGGGAGGCTGAGCCAGGAGAATCAATTGAACATGGGGGCAGAGGTTGCAGTGAGCCGAGATTGCGTCATTGCACTCCAGCCTGGGTGACAAGGGTAAAACTTCATAAAAAGAAAGCAAAGGAGGAAAGGAGGGAAGGAGGGAAGGAGGGAAGGAGGGAAGGAGGGAGGGAGGGAAGGAAGGAAGGAAGAAAAGAAGGAAGGAAGGAAGGAAGGAGAAAGAATGAAAACCAAAATATCAACTACATAAAGTTAAGTTACAGTTTATAGAAAGTATGGCAAAATTACTGGACACAAATCAATATAGAAAGTCAATTGAGTTAAAATTTTACTTAAGATTGATGAAAAAAGACCTAATTGATGGAGAAATACATCATATTATTATTTATGAAAATACAATTTTCTAATGATATTAATCTCCTCAAATTGACCTATAAAATTAATACAGTTGGCCAGTGCAGTGGCTGACACCTGTAATCCAAGCACTTTGGGAGGCCAAGGTAGGCAGATCACCTGAGGTCAAGAGTTCGAGACCAGCATGGCCAAAATGATAAAACCCCATCTCTACTAAAAATACAAAAATTAGCTGGGCGTGGTGGCAGGCACCTGTAATCCCAGCTACTTGGGAGACTGAGGCAGGAGAATCACTTGAACCTGGGAGGCAGAGGTTGCAGTGAGCTGAGATCGTGCTACTATATTCCAGTCTGGGTGACAGAGCAAGACACCATCTCAAAATAATTTTTAAAAAAATCTCCATTAAAATACCTTCAGTTTTTGGTGTAAATTACGTTGTCAATCCTGTAATGTTTATGGAAGAAAATTAAGAAAAATAAGGCTCACACCTACAAAAGAAGAATCATGTTTTGGGGCTTTTCTTAGTTGACTTGACAGAGGTGATGACTTTGTATCAGTATATATATATATATATATATGCTTGTATATATCAAGTAATTTATAGGATTGAAGAAGGGAGATCTAGGAAGGAGTTGGCAGAGTACCCTTAAAAAATGTTGGCCTTGCATGTTCAATTCAGCCAGCAAATTTTCCCTGCCACCCATGTGAGTGGATGAACTTCATCCCATCTTAATTACCAGGAGAAACCTGAATTTCTACCATTTATTTTTCAAAATATCTCATATACAAGGATTTTTTGACTGCCAACTTACTGCAGTGAACACTCAATGTCACTAAGAGGTAAACATAGCTTTTATGGACAAGGAAGGAGAAAATCATTTTTTAAAAAACTTTGATCTTATTAGGTCACATTAATAGCACTTCCAAGCTTGAAGCAGAGATCTTAACTCTTGTCCCAATGCCACAGTGTTTTAATATATTTATAGAAATCTTTATGTAGGAAACTGAGAGAGAAGAACCACCCTTCCCCCTTCTCAATTTATTATTTATTCCTTTGTTTCCAAAATGAGGAACACAGTATATACTGCAAATAACACTGAATTAAGACAACTGGAAATAGTGGAAGGTAGGAAGCAGGTTGGTTCCTTCCTGAATTATTTTAGTATCAAGGCTTTCTTTTTCCCATTAAATTGTATTAGTTCAATTTTATAGAAATGAACTACTAAAGATTGATATGTTGTCAGAATTAAAGAATATACTAGAAGAAAAATGTATATACTATTTGTGTTCAAAATTGTAAAGTTTAGCCGCAACAATATAGAGAATCTGAATGGCCACATCTGAAAAATCCAACATTTAGAAATCATTTCAGTGGGAGGCCGAGGTGGGCGGATCACGAGGTCAAGAGATCGAGACCATCCCAGCCAACACAGTGAAACCTCGTCTCTACTAAAAATACAAAAAAATTAGCCGGGTGTGTTGGCACGCGCCTGTGGGCCCAGCTACTCAGAAGGCTGAGGCGGAAGAATCGCTTGAACCCAGGAGGTGGAGGTTGCAGTGAGCCGAGATTGCGCCACTGCACTCCAGCCTGGTGACTGAGCAAAATTCTGTCTCAAAAAAAAAAAAAAAAAATCAAAGGGTATTTGGCTGTTTGTAAAAGAAAGAAAATAAAACTCCAACTCTTCCTTTTTTAGTGTCATGCAGTAATTATTTGATGTGCTGAAAGAAACTAGATGCAGTACAACTTACATGGATTTCTCTGTATTTTACATAATTCTTGATTATTATTTCCTCATTGGTTTAAAATGAATTTCACCTATTTGTAGACATAGTTTTCAACTCTCCTCCTCCTATTTTTTGGCAGATTACCATATTGACATTTGTGGAAACTTGCTTTCTTCATTGATATTTATCAATTTAGCACACATCAAGGGCTTTTATCATCACACAATGGTACTGTAATTGAATTTAGAATATAGTATTATAAACACTTTTAAATACATTTAAGGACTATTTCATAATTTGGTGCTTGGATAATTTTGAAACTTAAAAACACTTGGCAGATGCATTCACATTTGTTAAAATTGACCCCAACCTCATACCTCCATAACCAAGACTGAATAAATATTCCAAGTGTCTTCATAGCAGGTCATGGGGTCATTCTAATTGGAAAATAAGAGTTCAGATGCTATTTCCTTTACCTAAGCTAATTCCAAACAACTGTTCCTTTTGTCAGAAAAAAAAAAAGAAAAAAAAATTAAGCCCAGTGGGAAAGCTCTTTCTATGTTTGGTGCCAGTTTTTGGCAGCCTAGGTCATCCAAAGATTTCATTTTTCCCTTTGGTTCTCCTTAGTCAGAAGTACATGGGGATAATTATTTTACTCCAATCCAGCTTCTATTGTTTACTTTATCTTAAGCATATATAAAATTAGCATTTATTTTTGGGTGTTAGGGATCATAATGCTCCTTATTATAGAATTTCTCATATCTGTTGGCCAGGAAGAAATAAACAAGGCAGCCCCAGAGCTCAAATTGTTAGCCTGATAGGCTTCTAGAAGGACCAAAATAAGAATGCAGAAGTCAGAGTGAGGAAAATACCAAGTTTACTAATAGAACTGCCCACACAGAAAAGAAGTCACTCTGAAAAAGTTGAATTGAGCCCTTAAGCTGTGCAAGGAAAAAGACTCAGCCCACTGCAGAAAGAAAGCCCAATAAATGCAAAGAACAGGCTGCTTTATTTTTCATTTCATACTTGCATTGCCAAGTGCCTATTCTGAGTTTGCTTTCTGTTTGAAAGACCTTGAGGGTTCAAATACTGTATTAATTGGTCAAGTTAAATCACTTGCCCACTGCCTTTGCTGTAACACCCACATTCTCAGCATAACCATTGGCCACCTGTACTCAGCATGTTCTCACACATGGCCATTAACTCTGAAAACTAATGCAAGCCAAACAAAGCCTGAGGAATAAATGGGTTGCCATAAGAAAACAATTAAAAAGTCACCTGTTGTGAAAAGACATATTTAATCAAACCTAGGCAAAAAGACCACCCAAGATTAAACAGAAGTTTTTCTGCAAGTCTAGTATTTACAATACAGGTGCATGTTTGTGAATGAGTGATTGTGATGAAAATATATTTACTTGATACGTTTGAACACTCAGAATAAATGTTCCTGTTGTAACAAAATTTACTTAAGTTCGTTCTTGATAATACTATGGATCTATTTTTTCTTCTTTAATAATAAAAAGTAAATTACATTTTATACAAATCCAATAATTAATGAGATTAATGAGTAAAATATCTGATTGCTAATTAGATAACTCATTGTATTCATTCAGATTTGTGAGTATAAATTATGCTAAAATTTGAAAGATGAATTATTTATCTACTTAAACAATCATGGAGATACCTGTGTGTAATTTCCAAATCTTCTAATAGCTTATTTCTTTCCTCAAGATAGGTTTCTTCAAGTGGTCCTTTAGATTTTAAACACGTGTTAAAAAAATAAAATTATTGCATCATATTTTAAATTTCTGTTACTAAAATTTAAATTTCTAAAATTAATGTAGGAAAGCATCCATTATATGATTCTACAAAAAGGACTAAATATGCTAAATTCACACTAGAAAATATTATTTGTGTTAAATATTTTGGGAAGAAAATAATCACACATTTTCACTCATACATGAAAATTCACAATAAACGAAGGTACATTTGTTATTAAAAGAAGAGTAAATTTTTCATAATTAAAAGTTGTAGGAGTAAAACTGTATGATGAAAATGGTAAATTGTAATTGCCTCTATCCCAATAATCGCATTGGTACCTATTTTTAAGCACTTTTCTTTGAACAAATATTATGCCAGATTTCAGTGTTTTGCCTGAAATTTACAGAAACGCAATTGAAAAAATATTTGGACCTGAGTTTCTACATCTGTAAAATAGGGGTAAATATTCTTTTGTTTAATTAGAGTCTATATGGTATTCAAAGTGACTGAGAACAGTCAGTCAGGATCAAAACCTGTCTGCCACTTGAACTGTGTGACTGAAGGCCAATTTTTTAAACTGTGTCACATTTTGTTTATCTGTAAATTGGCATATATTGCCTGATAGACTTGTGAAATTATATTATTTAATGTAAGTCTAGTTGCCTTCTTAGAGCAGTTGGCAGCATGTCAGTCTCATAATGTAAGTCAAATGCTGACATACACCAAATACAATTTGTGTATTATCAATAATGTTGCTATTGTTTCATATTTTGCATGTTTCTGATGATTTCAGGAGATAAAATGTGTAAAATCTCTGTTCATTTAAAAGATGTTCCTTATATAATTCATAATTAATGATTAAAAATATGTTTTTATGATTTTGAATGTGAACTGGTTTTTCAAAGGCAACATATAGTTATAAACATAATGCTTAATAAATTATACCAACTAATAAATTTACTACAAAAGAAATAGCAAAGACTACAAACAAATATTTGTTTGCATGTCTGTGATTCATTATATCACAGACATGCAAATAAATGAAACAGAATAAATGCTTAATAGTTCTATCTCTATTATGGAGCCTTTTTGGCTACTAGGGTCTTTCTGTTATTTTCCTCTACTTTTTGTATATAAGACATGTATTGGCATAGTAACATAGTATAGCTGTTCCACAGTGTTTAAACTCAGTATGCCCAAAACTGCCTTCATAAATGTTCTTTCTTTCTTTTTTTAAAGAGGCAGAGTCTTGCTCTGTTGTTCACGCTGGAGGGCAGTTAGCTAGGAAGCTAACTGTAAAGTTGAATTCCTGGACTTTAGACATCCTCTCACCTCCTCCTCCCAAAGAGCTGGGATGACAGGTGTGAGCCACGTAGCTTGCAGGCCTTAAATTTTCTCCTTTCAAGTATATCTACCCAGGCATTGTTTATACTAGATTTACCTAGTTCTAAAAATTGATATTGTTCAACAGTTATTATTGATTAGCTTGTGTATGCCAGAGAGATTTCATTCTTCAGTTCTTCACACCTACTCAATTATATGTTCCTATGAATTCTACCTCCTAAATAGCTCTTGAAAATTATCTGTTATTTTCTTCTTCATGCTTTGGTTCAGGCATGAATCCTCATTATCCCTTGCACTGAACTATTACAATCATCATAGTTTTCTACTTGTTCTCTCAATTGTTCTTGGCCTTTTAAATATGCTTTCTGCTTTGTCTATTCCCCTCCCTTCCTTTTCCTTCCTTTTCTTCCCTCACCTTCCCACGCTCATACAGTAAGAAACTGCTTGCTCTTCTTGGGAAGTGCCAGTAGCTTCTATGACTTTATGCTTTTGGATTGTTTTCTCTGCCTGGCATATACTTAGTTATTTATTTTTAAAGACAGGGGTCTTCCAAGCTGGAGTGCAGTGACACCATCATGGCTCACTACAGCCTTGAACCCCTAGGCTGAAGCAGTCCTCCCACCTTCCCTCATGCCTGGTAGCTGGGACTACAGGTATGAATTACCAAAGCTGGCTATTTTTATTTTTGCATGTTTCTATGTTGCTCAGGCTGGTCTCAAACTCCTGGGCTCAAGTGATTCTTTTCCCTCACCCTCCCAAAGTGCTGGGATTAAAAGCATGAGCCACTGTGCCCAGCTCATGTTCTTCTTTCTTTAAACGATGAATTCTACTCATTCTTCATAAGCCAGATAAATATCATGCCCTTTAAGACTTCTCCTTTGACACCCTAGAATAAATGATTTCTTCTTCCTCTGTCACAATCAGTGTCATATACTCCTACTGGAGGATTTACCACACTCAGTTGAAATTGTTTTTATTTTGCCACCATTGAACTAAAAGCTATATTCAATTGGTAATTTTTGTTTGATTTTTAATATATGTTATCACACTTTAATTTTTTTCAAACAGGAATTATTTTTATCTACCATTTATTATCACTATTACTTTATTTAAAAATACTATTATATCAAAAGTTGGAGCTATATAATGTTACCTAATCTTTAGTGTGTATAAAATTTTGACTAAGTTATTTTGTTTGGATATTTTTGTTATTTGTTTTCCTTTTTGGTTTCTATTCATGAATAATATTTTATTATTCATGTTTATCTACTGTCATAAAGTCATATTTTTCTCTTCTGATAGTTTTATTTATATATGTGGTTACATTATATTTACTATTTAATGGTTACAAGAAAGGAACAAGCGGAAATGTCTGACTTCCAAAAGGAAAAGTGAAAAACACTTGAAACATGTGAATGGCAGCTGCAGTTCTTATCCTGCTTTGGAACACCTATATTCTGATCTTAGCTTTAATAAAGAGTACAGAGACTTGTTTGAACTCTTCCTTTTGAAATATATCCATCCATAATTGGGTAAAAATAGAGCTGCTTTTAATTTTGTCAAATACAATAATATTAGCTAGTGCATAAAAAGCATTCTGGCCTTTTCAGAAGAATCAGTAAGAAGAAGAATGACCATCACAACACTAGTGAAAATAGTAGCATTATCATAATATACTGTGGTATTATACAAAAAAATCCTGAGTTTAATTAAAATTCATGTATGGTTCAAAGAATAATTTTATACTATTAGACGAGTATCTGGTTATTAGTTGTAAATATTTCAGAATAACAGCGTAGTTGAATAGGGCATTTAATACAGATCAGTTGTGTGTTTTCTCAAATGTGCCTTTTAGACAGAAGAGGTATATTTCAAGTTTTTGGTGTCTTTTTTGAGGATTTTTCTACCACAAATTTTTTTTTTAATTCTAATTTTAAAATACTCAAAGTCTATCAAATAATTCAAAATAAAATAAAATCCAAGCCCTGGACTTGCTTCTCTTCTCCTTTGGCGCTGAGCAGAAGGATCAGAAGTGGCTGCTGAGACCACCAGTGAAGAACAGCTGTCTTATGAAACAGCAGGAAAGAGTGCTCCAGGAAGGACAAGAGGAACCCCAAATAGAGGGCTGTAACATGAAAGCATATGTGTCTGGAGGGTGAAAGGCAAGATGACTATGAACTTCTGAAGCTGGTAAATAAAATGACATGATAATATAAATGAGAAAACATACCAAAGGTAAACCAAACACAGAAATGTCCAAAGGAAATGCAACTGAAATTCAGACTATTCTTTAACTTGAGTATTCCTAACCAAACACAAGTTAAAAAAAAATTCAATAATTGTTAAAAAGTCACTTGACACTAGTATTTCCTTTAGGTAACATTTTCATGCACACTGCCAGGCAGCAAAATGAATTGAATTTATTAATTTCTTATTTCCAATAGTGGTGCCTTGGACCATCTACATTAAGCAAAATCTCTGCCTGTGCCCACAGTACCCTTGCCACTGAGCTTCGTTTTTTTCATCTCTTCCTAAAATGCTGCTCAAAAGCATCATCTTCCTAATGCTTTCCAAGATCACACTCCTTCTGTTATGGGCAGTCCCAGCATTTATTTTACGTACCTCTGTCCAGCTGCTACTTCTGGTTCTGATTATATTTCTAATAAATTCCTATCTCTCATGTGTGTCTGAGGCTTGTTTTATCTCTTTTGTTGAATTTCAATTTGTCATTGGATCAAATGGTTTTATGAGGCAATTTTCCTTACAGAAATATGACACTGGGTGCAGTGGCTCATGCTTGTAATTTCAACACATTGGGAGGCAGAGGCAGGAGGACAGCTCAAGCCCAAGAGTTTGAGGCTGCAGTGATCCATGATTGTGCCACTGCACTCCAGTCTGGGCAAGAGAGCAAGACCGAGAGAGAGAGAGAGAGAGAGAGAGAGAGAGAGAGAGGAGGGAGGGAGGGAGGGGGGAAAGCAGGAAGGAAGGATCTTTTTGTTAGATTTGTGTGGTCCCATAATTTTCCTGAGATTCTGCCCCTTTTATAAAATGTAGTCCCAAAATCTAAAGGGCTTGATGATTTAGGTTATCGCAGAAACAGCTCTTCCATAGATACATCTTCTCATTGCTTTGTCCTTAAAAAACATGCATAGATACACTCAAATGCATTTTTATCCATTTTTGTATTACTTTCACATATACTTAATAGGCAATGTTTATGAATTCTTTCAATAAATATTTTGTCTCTCCCATGTAGCCTTTCTTGGTTATTGCATCTAACAGTAATAGCCCCGTTCACTACCGTGGCCTTAAGATAAATGCTATGTAAGGCAGTAAGATCCCTGACTTGTGTAAGGGAGGAACTCTCAACTCAGAATGTATGAAGAGCTTTCCCAGACTCATAGTCATTAAATGAGATGATGTGTATGAAGTCCTTAATATAAAGGAATGGCTCTGAATGTTAGCTGTTATTATAGGTAAAGGTGGTAATTAGTTCTACTTAATCGATTCATTTGCGATGTTTTTATTTCCCTAATTAGACTCTATTATCGTTTATAGCATTTATTGAATTTTTACTGTCCTGTGTTCTGTTTGCAGCTTAGCAAAGTGGACAAAGTATTTGCTAATAGTTTGATTGACGACAGGAAGGCAGGAGGCAGGGGAAAGGGGAAATAAAAGAACCAAAAAACTCTAACAAGGCAGAAAGTCTATGAGATTCAGATGGTCAAAGGCAGGAATTGGGTGGAAGATGGAAGCTGTTGGAGGAGCTTCCCAGAAATAATATCCTAGAAGAAAGCTGAAAAATTTATTCTTCTGACAGTTTCTGGCTCAAAGTACAGTTCTGCAAAACAAAACAAAACAAAAAAATGTAAACATTATTTAGACCTAAGACTGAAGTTTTGATCTTTTATTTTCTTACATTTTTATGCTTATCTATTGCATACAAAAGGTTCCATAATTATAATACAAAAGATTAAGTATGATTGTTCTTTTGAAGGCACAGAGTTCATTACCAGAAAATAATATTAATGGAATCTGCAATGCAGTTATAGCCCAGAAAAAATCTACAAAATAGATTCCAGGAACATTACAATAAAATGTTAGACAAAGTGGGAACCAGGAAGGGAAATGAGTTTTAACAGAAAGAAAAGAAGTTTACAACCTCTTGTGGCTCAAGGGAATAAAAGCTCACCCACATTGCTCTGTTTAAGAGTTTTTCCATGTTTAACTAGCTGCATGGAGATTCCCATATGGCTATTAAAGAATTATATTATCAAATAGAAAAATAATAAGTATATTAAAAACAGTATATAATCATGCTATTAGAAGGGAAGGACCAGGCTGTGAGCACATTATATTTAAGAGTTCAGAAGAGTAGGTACTCAATAAATGCCAAGTACAGCATAGGCTTTGAGAGCCTACTTTCTAAATCCAATATATAACTAAATAAATAATGCAGCCTTGATAACCTTCAAAACAGAAAGTTAATGGTCCATTAAGAGAACACATTAAGAAATCTTATTGACTCAAGCACAGATCCTTCAAGTGCCCATTATTAGCCAACTGCATGCATCAATACTTACCCACATAGAAAACAGTCTTGTTAAATACACCTCAGGGCATAAATTACCATTCTTAGTCAGCTATTGACCAATGTTTCCAATGAGAAACTTTTAAAATTCCAATTTTTGCTTTAAACTTGCCTTTTTACATGGCATAGCTCATTTTTAGAAAGTAATAAAAATCACCATTTTTAAATAAAAAAAAAGCGAAAGCTAGTATCCAGCGGAAATGTTCTTGCCTGGGCCACTGCTCACTTCCATGCTGCCCCATGAAAAAGTAAGTTTCTTTTTCAATTACACTGTAACTCTCAACAAAACAGCATTCTAAAAGAAATCATCTAAGTCATTTTCTATCAAATGCCGAGGACACAAAATAGATTTTCTTGTTCCCTTGATGTATCCTGTATGAAGATTTTATCTCTGCTTTCTGGATGGACTGCATTTCATACACACCTGGAAAACACATAATTAATCCAATTAATCTAGTTGAAAACCAATCAATGTGTTGGTTTTCAACTAGATTCCCATGCCGGCTGCGTAAATGTCATGGTTTTCAGCTTCTGATCATGTAAGTAAGCAAAATTTTTCAGTCTGGGTTTCAGGCATAGCTCCAAAATAAAAGTTAAAACTGTGCACTTGATTGGCCCCAGCCTTGGAAAACAAGGCTGCTGCAATTACTCTGGCTCACGGACTCTGACAAGAGTTTCCTCAGTCAAATCTAAATCACTATACACAATCTGTTCTTCCTTTAATCTTACTGATTAAATTTTAGCTCTATCTTTCTGATCTGTGTTTCCTTGAGTTTATTACATTCCAGAATGCTCTTTCCACTTTTTTCATGTTGTTTTTCTCCCTGTGCCCCTCAAGCCAGCCTTTTTTCCATCTCTGTTCTTTCTCTTGCCATAGCTTTTCTGCATTCACATCTACCATCACTTCAGGAGCCTTCTGTACTGTGGACTAACTGGCTATCATTAACACAACTCTAAAAGACGACTTCTAGCTTGTTACTACTTCAGCATTCCGAAGCCTCATTTGAATGGGCAAATAAAGGATGGCTTTTTCTTTGCCAAAAGAAGGTACATATAATGCACATTTAATTTGAGAAGGATTTAGCCCTTATGTAAGTCTTTATTCAGATGTAGTTCTGCAGCCATTTATACATCTGGGAATGAATTCAGTATGTGTCAGGTGGAACCTGTTTGGAACAAATTTTAATCTCTGAAACTTACTTTTGTAAGGAGGAAGTTGAAAAATACCTTTTCCTTTAGCTGAAGGGGCAAGGTTAGGTGAAGATTGTGTAGAGTATGAAGATAATGTATTTGAAAAAAAATTCCAGAGAAGAACAACAAAAAAGGAGGAAATAAAGGAAAATGAAGGGAAATAAAGGAGAGGAGAAGAAGACAGGGAAAGAGAAAGGAGGAGAGGAGGGGAGAGGACAGGAGAGAAGGGGAAGCTAGGAGTAACGTTAGTTTTATCAGGAGCATTGTTAACCATATTTGCTGTACAGGTTACATGCCAAACATTTTGAAATACCGATCCTATAGCTACAGAACTGGAGAAGACCATCTTCTCTAACCACAGAGGAAGGAATCTCTACATTTATAAGTTAAGAGAAAAACAAAACAAAACCTTAGCCCGTGACATATAATACAGTGATTATAATTTGTTATGATTAAACCAAACATCTAATTTAATTTAGCTGATTTAATTAAGAAATTAGTAATATTTCTAATAATAGCTTATTGTTTTACACAGTCTCATTCATGAGACAAAACAGCTAATAAATGAATGGTCATCAATAGAAAAATGGCTGTGCAAAAGTAGTTCTTTTGTATCATGAATTATTATGCAATCACTAAAAAAAGAATAAATTGCCATATTTAGGGTATTTCCATAAGTTTATAATAAGTGAAAAAATAAAATAGAGAAAAATTATATCGAAATAATTGCTTTTGTAAATCAATAAAACTTCCCCCATATATGTGTGTCTATATGTGGATAAGGAGATGTATATTTATACATATCTATGCTTATCTATTGTTATATATGCCTAGAGGAAAACAGAAAATAATGTCTGCTAAATAGATTTCCTGGTTTGGTACTGGGTGATAGATGTGAGTGGAAGAGGATGGGAGAGAGAACAAGAACCAAATGAGGTAAGGAGAGTTGGGTAGAGTAGTCATGGGATAAAAACAAGCATGTAGCTAGAATATAATTTATTTCATATGTACAATTTATTTTTATAAAAACATTTAATTATATGTAAATGAATTCATGAGTGTCTCTCTATAGATAATTTAGTCTTTTTAAAAAAGAAAGAACTTTATTCACTGATTGAGTTCTCTTGCCATTCTATCCAGCAACCACTAAACCCAAAATTATGCATTTAGAGCTGTACAAATGAGACATGCACCTGCATATAGTTCATCTCATCTCCTTTCTTCACAACTATACCACAGGATGTAAACTTAAATTTTAGGCTGCAAATCTCCAAAGGGCATGAGTAAAGCTAGAACGTAAAAACTCTACAATGGCTATTCAAACATATGAGAAATGCCATAGTAACTAGACGATGAGTTTGATGAAGATGGCAACGCCTTGATTGCAAAAATTAGATTAGCAACAGAAACATGGGCAAATAATTTTAAAACTTGAATAGAGAATTTGTATCAGGTCATCAAACACAAACTTTTTATTGTATTAATAAGCATGTATTATTAACAGAGTTTATAATTTTTCAGATGTTTATTAGCCTTTTGCCCTTTTGTATCTAAATACATTTCTTTATGTTCTCATTTTCTGTGAAATCATGTGTATTTTTAAATTAAAAGTTTGTTCTTATTGAGTTAATATGTGCCCAATTTTAATATTTAAATAATTTGATGAATCTTAAAATAAACTCTAGAAGTCCTTTGTCCACCTTCTGCATGTCCTGATTTTGGCCACTCTAAAGTCTGTTATCTGTTAATTTAGCTGTTAAGTTTAGGATATGTCTATATATCTAAATAGTATGTTAAAATGACTATATATTGAGGTTTCATTTTACACAATATCTAATGATTTCCTATTATAAAAGATACATATTTAGTTCACTTTTACCTCATTTCTCCCTTGGTAAATAACCTAATACAAATTCTCTTAATATTCTTTCTTTTTTTTTTTCTGAAAACAGGTTTATTAAGAAAGTAAAGGAGTAAAAGAATCGCTACTCTATAGACAAAGCAGCCTCAATACTCTTATGTAACAACTTTAGTTTGATCAGTATTTAATCTTTATATTTTAAATCTACAGCTATATTATTTAAATTTGAGTCTTTCAACATGATTCTCTGGCTTGTGCACCACTCTTGTTTTCTCTAAAGTTAACAATTATTTTTATTCTCTTGACTTTCCCTGTTTCTAGTGCTAATTTATCAACAAACTCCTCACTGCAGATGTAAAATTTAATTCTATAATGGACAATTTATTTAGTGCGTTTTTTTTGAGACATCTTTCTTGGGTTCTCCTGTCTAATCTCACCTAAACTGATTTCTCTCTGAGTGTTGCTGCCCAGCGTCATCTTGAAGCTTTTGTTTACCATAAATCATTGTTGCTCTGTTATATTGGATCTTCTGTTTCCTGAAAACCATGGCTTCTTCCTATGCTTCTTTGGGAGTACATCTGCTTTTAACCTCCTTTAAGAGAGTGCAAGTGAGATGATCTTTGGGCCTTTCTATTTGCTCGCAAGTTTGGAAGTTTTCCTTGATTACTTCTTTAATAATTTTCTATTTTTTTCTTCTTCTATTTCTTAATCTTGTCATTGGATTTTGTATGCCCTATATTGAGGATTTTGGATACCCTGTATTGATAATTTGTAAATATTTTTCTTTCCTGTTTTAAGTTTTTCATAATATATAGTTTCTACTATAATTCTTTGACAACTTCTAACTATTTTGTTTTTTTCCCAATAGAAAATCTTAAGGCTTTTGTTGTTCTCTGATTTTTAAAATTAACATCCTAGTTTTTCAATGTAACTTAAATTTCCCTTATTTCCTTAATTATTTTAATAGTAGCTGCTGTTTGTTTGTGATTTTCTTTTCTTTCCAGAATTTCTTCCACTTTCTCCAATTTTCACTTTTTTTATTTGTTGGTATTGGTATTCTTTCATGCGCTTGCATGTCTATGGACCCCTGTGTATCCATTCACTTTTAAGAATGAGGTGCTAAAATGTTACATTGAGGCATTTGTTTGGAGTAGGGCAAAACATTTCAACAGGTGGTTCTCATGTCTACATTGTAAAATAATCAAATATGGATGTAAATATTTTATTGCAAACCCCACACATATTGGTATTTGTGAGTCACTTTTTCTAGGCCAGATTCCCCAAAGAAAACTCCAATTTCCTGCTTGAGGCTTAGAGGAGGGGAAGGTATAAACTTGGCTTATAGCATTCAGAGATCTCAGAAAGGACAAGTGGCTGGATAGAGCTTTTCCATTGTAATCACTACCCACCTCCACCACCCTCACCTAAAACTGATGACTGATTATTTAAGAATATTAAATGACTCTGTTAGGCAATAGGATAGTGAGAACCTGCTGTAAGCTAAATATTGTTAAATGCTTTCACACAAATTATTTCAGGTTTCATATTTAAAGTAGATAGGGCTGGGCGTGGGTCCCTGTAATCCCAGCACTTTGGGAGGCTGAGGCAGGTGGATCACTTGAGACCAGGAGTTTGAGACCAGTCTGGCCAACATGGCAAAGCCCCATCTCTACTAAAAATACAAAATAAATAAATAAATAAATAAAAATTAGCCAGGCATGGTGATGTATGCCTGTAATCCTAGGTACTCGGGAGGCTGGGACACGAGAATCACTTGAACCCAGATGCGGATGTTGCAATGAACTGAGATTATGCCACTGCATTCCAACCTGGGTAACAGAGCACAACAGTCTCTAAGTAAATAAACAGATAAGTAAGTAAATAAAGTAGACAGGTAGTTTTTCCATTTTATTCAGTAAGAAAATGATGTTTAGTAAAGTCAGTATATCCCATTGTCAGTGTGTTTCCCATGATGGGAATGGATATCAAGAAAGGCATTACGTGTTTGATTGCAGTCATTGCATTTGTTATTTTGTCCAATATTATAAATTAAATCAGAAATCCAAGAGTTTTTACCTATAATATGTTCAGAAGATAGGACCCTAACTTCGTATGCAAATATTAGAAGTTCTTAGATAGAATAGGAAAAGCTGTTCTCACGTTTTTCAGTGTCTTATTTAATCAGATCATGCTTTTCAGGGCAAATTGGTTGATATAAATATAGGATGATCAAGGAGATATGAGCTGCCACATTATTGATAATCTACATAATTAAGAAACTTTAATTCAAGCAAGTACTTACATAATGCTTTTTTCAATGTTGCAGCCAGATAAGCTTGAGGTTTTCCTGTCTTCCTGGAATACTGCTGATTCTGGTTGGGTTTCTGTAAGATTCTTCTTGGCCCAATTTCACCACCTGGACATAGGTCAACCTAATTGTTGTAATTTTAATGACTCTAATTTACTTGCCTCTGGTTAGTTCAGTGTGCTATAAACTGGCCCAGAAATGTGCAAATGAATGAAAACTTTTCTAATTATTTTTTTAGAGCAGCTATATCATTGGTACCCAAATCTTAACAAACAGATTACAAGAAAAGGATATTGAAGATCAATATATCTTACCAGTATTGATGCAAAATACTAAATACCGTATTAACAAACAGAATTCAAAGTCACATTAAGAGAATCATACACTATGCCCAAGTTGAATATTTTCTAGTAATTCAAGGTTGGTTCAGTATTAGGAAGTCTATTATATTTCACATAATAATAATATATGAAAAAAATCTTCATAGATGCTAAAAATGTCACCCCGAATTCCACTCATTCCTGATTTTTTAAAAGACTCAAGGTGATAGAAAACTTCAGAAGTTTTCTTAATGTGATATAATGCCTATATTTAGTTCTAAAATTTATTAGTTAATGGGGAAATGAGATATTTCCACTAAGATAAGAAACAAGGCAAGGTTACTCACAGTCTCCAGTAAGATAGTTGAATATAAAATTAGTTTATTAAATTAAATTTTTGGAATCATATAGTTCCGAAAAATAAGAAAGTACTTTAAAATGATGATGCCATGTCAAAGAAACTCAGGAGCCAATTAATAGCATTCATACACACAAAAATAACCAATTTGGTGATATAATGGTAAAGAAAACTTCATTTACATTAGCTTAAAGGAGAGTAAAAATTTAGGAAAAACGAAATGAAAAATGGGCAAACCTATATAAGATAAACTTTAAAATACTCCTAAAAAGGTGGACTTCCATTCTCATCTGGCAATAATAGGGCACCCTTTCCTCTATTTGCTGGAGTGCTAGAATAGGTCTTGTAGTGAATCATGACTTTCACCACCACCCAGCAATAATGACACCACCCCCTTTGTGGTGTCAGTAGAAGCCACACAGGAATAAGTAACAGAGTTTCTGTTCCAGCAAGCCTGAGAGGTATCAGTGATTGCCTGGTTGACAGCCACAATTGTTATTACACCCCTGAGTAACAAGAAGCTCCCCACAAACTTGTGTGTCAGTAAAGTCAGACTGGGGAACCTAAACTTTTAACCTAGTAAGGAGGCAGCATTCCTTTTTCTACTGCTGGAGTGGTATCAAAACAGCTAAAATAGAAGGTTAAATAAGATCCAGAATTCTATACAATATTTACCAAAATACATGATTCAATTAGAAATCACCGATCTTATAAAGAAACAGGAAGATCTCAAACAGAATAATACAAGAATCAATAAATGCCAAGATAACAGAGGGGTGGAATTATCTGAAAAAGATATTAAAGCAACCATCAAAACATTTTTAATGAGGAACTACAGACATACATGAAATAATACTGTAAGCAAAAAATGAAAGATATAAAGAAAAATAAAATGAAAATTTTATAAATAATCAAAAAACCTCTCAATAAATGATATCAACATCAGAATGGATGAGACAAAAAATAATAATTGAACTTGAAGATAGAATAATAGAAACCTAATTTAAACAACAGGGAAAAAACAGACTGAAAAAAATTGAACAGAACCTCATATCTATGGCATTATAACAAAAGCTCTAACATTTGTGTCATCAGATTTCCATAAGGAGAGGAGGAACAGGAATGACTGAAAAAGTGCTCAAAACAATAATGGCAGAAAACTTTCCAAATTTGCCAAAAGACGTAAACATACATTTTCAAAAAGCTGAGTGAACACCAAGCAGAATAGATTGAAATCTACACCAAGGAACATCAGAGTCAAACTTCTGAAAACTAAAGACAAAGAAAAATCCTTGAAAGTAGTAACAGAAACATGATACCTTACCTAAAAGAAATCAATTTAAATGACAGTGGACTTCTCATCAAAAACCATGGAAGCCAGAAAACATGTGGCTCAGTATTTTTCAAGTGCTGAAAGAAAAGCATTTAACCACAATCCTACCTTCAGGAAAAACATTATTCGGGAACGAAGGAAAAATCAAGGCACCCTCAGATACAGAGAAACTGAAAATGTATAACCAGCAGACAAAAAATAATAGCTAGAGAAAGTTACTTAAACCCAAAGAAAATGTAAAAAAATGGAATCTTTGAACACCAAGAGGGAAGAAAAATATGAAAAGAGCCAAAATATGTACAAATACATTTCCTTATTCTCTTGAATGTATTAAATTATGTGTCATGGTTGAAGCAAAAATTATACCACTGACATGGTTCAAAATGTATAAAGAAAATATTTAAGACAATTATGATTGGAGAAGATAATGGGAGTGCTAAAGGACATCAGATTTCTATACTTCGTTCGAACTGGTAAATATATTGTGGATAATGAAAGCTGATTTCTTGCTGGATGGGGCAGGCATTAAAATAAAGAAACGGGCAAGGCTAGGATGCCTCCTGTGGCATTGTATTGGAACCAAAAAGACCAATATGTAGTCGTGGTGGTTTTTTCTTTTTAAATTTAAATATATAAAGTTAGATACAAATCTGTGTATGCGTATGTGTACTTACATACATTTATTTCCTAGCTTAGATTATTCTTAAAAGAATTGTCCCTAAAAAGCAATGTGCAAATCTAATGCTGAGATACTCATTTATAAATACCATTTTCTAATAAATGGAAATAGATGATTCTAAGTCTGAGGCAAAAGGAGAAAGCACAGAATGAGCCTGAAGCATCAATCATATAGTTCCAGAAAAGAAGAAAGTACTTTAAAATGATGATGTCATGTCAAAGGCACTTGAGAATCGACTTCGCAAAGCAACTATACAATAATGGTGCTAGTAACGTTTTTATTTTTGTTTTTAGAGACAGAGTTGTGCTATGTTACCTTTGAGCCACTGTGCTTTGCTGGTAGCAATGTTTTATAGCCCATAGACTGAAGTAAATATCCATGAGATTGCACTGATATAAATAATAAATATAGTAGAGAAAAAACCAACTGTTCTCAATAGTAGCAGTTCAATATATAAATGCAAAAATAATAATTGAAATTTAAAATCACCTTTTTGTTTTGCAGGCACATCCTATAATCATTGTAGTCAAGAATTATCAATGTGCACCAAAATTAGTTGGGGAAGGTGTTATGAGACACACAATATTTGCAATATTTCAAAGTATCTGCCCACAAGATACTTATTAATTAAAATGGAAAATACTAATATTATGGGACAGAAACTTGGCAAACCTAATTTTAACAGTTATCAAATGTAATATCACCAATAATGAGACATGTCATACTGTATCTGATATGAGGCACTGAGAAGGGTGCAAGGAATTTCTGTGGTCCTGTTGCCAAATATGCATGACTCATACTCAAGCTGACTAAGGAGCAATGTAAACTGAATGCAGTGAAGAGTCCTGGGTTAGATATTAGGCCAGTAGAAACAAATTAGTAAGGCAATTGATAAAAGTGGATAATATCCAGATGAATCAATATTATGTATCAATGTTCATTTTTAAATTTTGATAATAATACTATGGTTATGCAATTTGTCAGCATTTGTTAATGAGTTGAGAAAAGAGTTTTGGGGAACTGTTTGTACTATATTTGCAACTTTGTATAAGTCTGAAATTATTTCTAAAGTTAAAAAGGGAAAAATAAATGAAATGATTAGCCTGGCTTCTGTCTCCTGATTGCTTATCAGCTATGATTTTAAATTTGTTGGTATAGTATATATTAAACATTTAGAACTATATATAAAGATAATTTAATACACTATAGAATAAGTTCATTATTCTATGTTTGGTTTGCCCTTAAATGATTTTAAGTTAAAATATCTTTAAAAATTTATTGCCATTGTTACTTATTAACATTTAAATTCAAATTTAGATTTATCTGTAGTCTATAATTTAAAAAACTGTTACTTTTCCCTGTCTTTTATGTAAACTTTTCATAGTTGAGTAAAAACCAAGAACAGATTAGTAAGTACTAAAATAGCACGGGCCCTTATCATCGTATCTTTTCCAAATAAAGTTATCCCAGTATATAATCTTTACAGGCAAGCCCTATTTGGCAAATAAAGTGTGTCCAAATGTTTGTGTTTCAAACATAGAGTAAATTATAAACAGTGTAGCAACTTCTCATGATTGGCAAAGAAGAGCACATATTGGGGTTTTTAACAGTCCACATAGTTTTATTAATATTTATCTTCAATTAGGCATTTGGTACATGTGAAGGAAATGTTGGAATTAAGATATAATATATAGACTTAATGTTTTCTGCAAGGATAAGGCAAAGATAACATCTTGTTTGATAGTTTGAAGTGGCTGGAATTTGACCAATTAGAATGAATAGCTTTGCCTGAAAATCTTTATCCTGATGGTTAGAATTTAGATGGGTAAGCTGCCTGATTGATTCCAGATTTCAAATATTTTCATTGCAAATTTTCTTCCTGGCAGGATAATTACCAGAAGTAATATAGATGAGTACAAATGTTTTTGGAAAAATTTATATTGTTTAGGGTTAAAAATAAGTTCATGATATTTAGACTTGGTAAACTTAAATGATATTTAAAGTACTTGGTAAACTTTGCCATCTTCTAGTTTCTAAACAATTTTGGAAATAATCCTTGCAAGGTTTTGTCATACTCAGTGTTATTTGGAAGACGAATTCCAGTTGGCTGTATTTCATAGCACCTGCAGCTTTCAGAAATAGACTAAGATTTTCAGTTGGCATGTCCTAGATATTAATTTATGTTGCAAGTTAAAATGATTCAATTGGTGTGCTTGTGAGGCAAGGTGCCTTTGTTAAGAAGAACATCTAATGATGAAGAGCAAATAAAGTCAACCAGTTATTTAAATCTCTATTTAAAAGGGAAAAATATAAAAAAGTAATGCTTGGAATTTGACCTCAGCTGTTAAAGAAAAAAGTGAATTACAAGAAAACGTTGAAAGATGTATCTTAGCTTATTTTAGTGTGGTTGATGTTTCATAAGCTAAAACATGGAAAATACCATTTAAAGTATTGCATGTGAAACAAAGTGTTATTTTGTTAAATTATTGTTATGCAAATAAGGTTTGCAAGATATACTAAAGCCTCATTATTTGTTGCATTGTCTTTCTGAGAGTTAGAATAAACACTTAAAGATTAAACATAGGATTCAAGTTGCCTGTGGTTTGATCTCAAATTTTAAACTTTCATTGAGAAAAAGAGTTCTCTGAGGTCGGACACAGGAACAATACAGATTTAATTTTGGTTTTGCATCAGAGCCCCTAAAACAACAATGGTCCTACAATGAGCGGGATAACAAATCAATAAAAGATTGGATTGACCGGGTCACAAACCAAAATAATATTTTGCATATGACTACATACCTAGATTACTACTAAATTTAGTTATTATTTGGAAATTCAGGGATATCCAGGGTTGACCTGGGGATTTAAAATGCATGTTCCTCATTGAGGTTTTGGAATGGGTTAAGAATCTTTTAAAAGATATTTGGGGGTTTTGTCAAGTCCTGAGGTTTCCTGAGTTTAAATGCTTTTAAACTGGCTCGCTACAGTTGGTTTTAGGAAAACAACAAAAGGCAAAAACAACAACAACAAAAAAGCATTTTAAATATGTGGATCTTAGACACTAGACCTGCCTTAGACTACAGGAAAAGATGGCTCAACATGATAAATTTAGGTGACAAATTTAGAGCTTTACTGGCTTATCCATCTACTGCAAAACTAGAAGGATATAAAAGAGGATGGGTAGAAGCACAGATGCTGGTAAAGGGCAAGTGTGTCCTTAGAAAAAGGAGTATTAGTTTCTAGAATATTTGCAGGATAAGAGAACCTGAGGAAACACTGAAGGATATTTGAGTGGGACTGATGGAAATATTTCAAGGGAGGCAGGGACTGTTTTTAATTGGTCACCAGTATATTTCCCGAGCATACTTGAGTTCTTGCACTTAGATGGTACTTAGCAAAAATTTTTTAAAAAAATTAATCACTCCCTCCTCAATCCTTCTCTTGCACTTTAAAGTTAACTTCACCTATATAATATGTTTACTTTTCATGTAGCATGCTGTATGTTGAGAGAGAACAGAAGTTGGAGTTGGAGAGATATGGCTTTCAGTCAAATTCTATTCACTGCTAGTTTGATAATTTAAGAAATTTGCTTAACTCCATTGAGCTTCAGTTTCCTCATCTGTGAATTAAGAATAATACCAAAATCATATACAGAAAGTTTAGCACAGTGCTTAAAATAAAGGGGAATGAGTATATTGAATAACGTGAATGATACATGTGGAATTGAGAATATAGAATAGAATAGTTAGAATCTAAATAATAGATATATAGATAATAGATAGAATAATAGAATCTAAAGTAATGTACCTGCTGAAAAATTTGCCTGAATAAACAGGTTGCTTTAGAAAGGCATCAAATGGCAACTTTACTCCTGATTTATGCCAAAATAGGTAGGTGCTAGAATTCACAATTAATGAGTAGAGGAAACTGTTATAGCCCCTAACAGTGGTAAATATTTAGAAGTTATATGGGCTAATAATTTTGAGGTAGGACCAATTCACTTTCTAACAGTGCTGAACAAAGTAGATTCTCTCTGTCATTGGTTGATGCTTAGTGATCCACCCCTGGAGCAATGCCAGATTGCTATACCTGGAAACAAGGTTGTACTGACACCAAAGCAGTTTTTCTGTCCTGCTGGTTCTCCATAGCACAGGGAGAGAAGGAAAACTGGTAGGAGAAACTTTGGAGTTCAGTAGATCACTGCAGAAACCTCAACCTGAAGAATGACAAATTGAGAGAGACTCAGAAAACAGAATTCAAATCAAGCAGTCATCATAAGACCAATAAATAGAAAGCTGGAGCAGAGATAAGGAATGTGTTTTGGGTGAGCGGGGAAGACGAGAATGGCAGGTAGACCAAGATTGTTGATAAAGTTCATGTTTGGCTTGTGTTGGGCTCAGGAACAAAAATGAGAATAAGTTTGTGTCATGAAAAAGAATTGGAAATACCGTGTAATTAAAGTTCCAAGGAAACCAGAGAAAAAAGTAAATTTCTAAACACATAGAATGCTTAGTAATTTAGGTTCATATTCTCAATACATTTGGCAGAGTTTCCTGAAGGAAGGCAAATTTTAAAAAGATATACAAATTTAGGGAAGAAAATTTAATGTTCAAAGAGACATTTTAAAATATGGCTGATCTTAAAATGTGAAAGGCATGTTGAACTGAATTTGACCTTGGCAATTTGTAATAAAGGATGAATACTTTTGCAAAGATAGAATTTTTGTTTATCTAAATTAAATGATAAACATTATTCTTCTTGAAGTCTGTGTTATCTTAGATCTTCAGTTTTCTACAGTGAAGGATATCTTCAGATATTTTTATCCAAAGCTTTTTCTTCATTATTTTGAATACTCATTTTAATCTTCAC
Source organism: Cacajao melanocephalus (assembly GCA_963573385.1). Classification (NCBI taxonomy): domain Eukaryota; kingdom Metazoa; phylum Chordata; class Mammalia; order Primates; family Pitheciidae; genus Cacajao; species Cacajao melanocephalus. Next base: position 58,111 of record CAUYLG010074850.1, read on the forward strand.
ACACTCAGGAAAATTAATGGAATGGGATGGATTCACTTTGTATAACAGCTCAATCATAGTTAAATATGTATATGTGTAATCTCTCCTCATTATAATTTTTACTACATGGATATGTTTATAACTCACAGAGTATATAATTTTTATTTTCTTGATATATGTTTTATTTTTTATTATAAAAATGTCTCAAAGGATAAAATTCAATATGTGTTTGTGTATAAAAAAGCAATTCTATGCAATATTTGGTCTCCCCATTACCTAGCAACATTTTTTATGCTGACAATTAATGTATCTCATGTTATGGCTCATTAGTAAACTTAGGTTAAGTTCCAAGTTTTTAGATATACTCCAAAAGACATTCAGTATAAACATATATGTGTTTTATAGCATTTGTTGTGGTAGGTCTGAGGATATTGTCAATGATTCTGGTCTTACTTAAGAAGGCTCTGTAACTTGGTGTATCATTTGAACCCTACATACATAAGGAACATAAAAGTCAATCAAGAACACAGCACTGTGTCATATCACATGACGAAGAGTGGTATCCCTGGGATTCTTAGTACGCATTCTATCAGTTCATAGTCCAAACTTCAATGTTGACTTTTAGAAGAAACCTAATGCAAAATTTCAAAGGAGCCAGATTTGTGGAAAGTCTCATCTCATTCTCTACCAAGTCCAGGACTGTTTGCCTTCCTTTTCGATCAGCTTGTCCAACAGGTTGCTATGTTGGGGTATGTGGGATGCTTTTTATAAAAGAGGCAGTACCAAAAGTCAAATAGCTAAGTATAAGAACTGAGATATGAATCCAGGCCTCCTGACTCCAGTTCCACAGCCAAAATATATACTAAAGGTATTAAATAACTAATCTTTGGAAGGCCCCATTGGTAAATTTGGGGTTGAGTCAATAATCAAGAAAGTACCCAAGTCTGGTTCTGTTTTTAAGGGAAAACTCCCTTTAATGACAATAGAAATGTGACTTTGTACATTGTACTTTGAATTCAGAGTAGGGCTCTAAATAGAGATTCCTATTGCCTGATCCTATTTCTAGCTAATCTCTTAATATTTATAGATAGAATGCCAAAAAAACGTTCAGTGTGTGCTTTTAGGTTCCTAAAAGGATTGGCTCCTAACTTTAAGTATTACGCCTTTGCTTATCTTGTCCAAACTCTCTGTTTTGTTGGAATTCTAATTACTAACCTATTCTCCTGTGCAGATGGTCTTGAGAGGAAGTTATTCCTCCCTTGACCAAAGTAATTTATTAGTTTGTTGACAGATTACACAAAGCTGGGTTTTCTGCTTATCACAGTTAATGTCTCAAATATGCCTGAGGAGTGTGTATTTTGTGCTTGTAAGGTCATCATGTTGCCACAAGCTGTAGCCTGTTTGTTTGAACAGGGGCAAGGATATGCACATAGATCATTCAATAAGCATAATTGTTAAAGGTATGATGGCTAACAAAGATAAACGTGGTCCCTGATGAAAAGGTCATAAAATTCCCAGCATGTCTTCTAATGCCAACATAAATTTTATAAAAAACCCATTTGATTGATTGGCTTTACTTTTATATATATGTAAACAGTTTAGTTAACTTCCTTGTTATGTATTTGTATCACAATAGGGTTAATTCAAACAGAATTGTTTTTTAGTATTAACAAGTAGAATACCTGAAATCATCACATCTACTATTCATGAAATAAATCTAAGTTTTTCTTAAAATCATGTACATATTAGTGCCAGTGTAAATGGATGGTTTCAGTAGTCCAGAGCATGTTTAAATTTGCCATTAGAAAATTAATATCTACTTCTATATGCCCCAAATCAGTGAACATTTCTGAGATCATTTATATAGTTTTAACATTTCAGATTAAATGTTTAGTCTAATCCGGCTTCTTCAGAAAAAAATTAAAAAATAAAAATAAAAGTAAAAATCTTAAAAGTAAAACATAAAAAAATTCCCCTGATTGGAAAATAAATTCAGATAAAAATTCAACTATTATCTAAGTGGCTCCAAAAAAATCAATGATGACTATGTCCACAACTCAAGAATATCAGAGTTGTGAAGATAAAACACAGAAAAAAAATATTGATTTTTATATTGAAGAGGTATTTCAAGATAACAGGCACTAATTATTGTTTTTCCTTTTATAAAAAAATTTAGAATACAAAAATTACAATTGACTGTTAGCCAGAGCTTATTGAAGAATGGCAAGCAATGACTTGGAAGTGACTGAAGTAGTAAGGAAGTTCCTCTTTTTTGATAGAAGCATGACCTATTTTCAAAGGATTATGTGATCTGGAAGGCACTCAGGACACTAACTTAGTTACCAGAGCAAAAACATTACTTATGGTTCTGCCTTGTGACTCTTCATGATCAGTCAGCACATTCTAAGAACTCATATCATTGGCTTTTCCTTTTTATTTCCTATATTCTTTCATATTTTTAAAGAACAAGTCTCACTTTGTAGTTTAAGACTGACTGTAAAGTTATTTTATCTCATTGCTGTGAAGAATGCTATTTGTTGTTCATTTGTTAAATATTCTTTTATTTTTTAATAACAAAACTTTTGAATTTTTTTCATTTTTTACTTCTTTCATTTTATACCTTTTAAATCTTCTCAGAAAGTTTTTATTCTTTTTACTTTATCTTATTTTTATTTATTTATTGCATTTATTTTTCATCTTCTACTTTATTATTTACCTTTCTTTTTACCTTTTACTGTAGTTTCTTTGTAATACTTATGCTCTTTGATTAATTTTATAGTTTAATTCATTTATATTTTATTTAATTTTATTGCCTCTTTTTATAATGGCTATAACGGGATAGCAGCAGAGAAAGAAGTAGTTTAGAACACTTGTTTATTCATTGAAAAAAAAAGTTATGCGACTATAATATACTGAGCACAATATTTGCGAGAAACATAAATTATTGAAGAACTATTTACTCTATCTTTAAAATATGAATTTGGTGCAGTTTCTCTCAGCCATTTCTTTGGGATTGAGTGCCCCCATAAAACCAAGTAAGAGATTGTTCTCTCAGGACCACTTGAGGGCAGGTGGTGCATACAGAGCTTTTTAAACAGCATTTCCTTGATTTAAGAGCAGATTCAGGAGCACCCATAAGCCTGCGGACAAGCATGAATTTCCCAACTTGTGTTTTTTTCATGAAGACTCCCTGGACAAATCTGTTTCAAGAGGTCCTCCCTGGAAGTGGTTGTTCTTCTGACTACTTCTTTTATTTGACATGCATTGTGAAGGACAAACCTGACAGTTTTCCCTCTTTGTCTTGACTTTTGGAATAAGCACAGTTCAATTTGTGGCTTGATTCTTGGAATTTTGTAGCAGGAATATAGGATAAACTTGGTGTACTCAGATTCGCCTTTAGCTGCCTTTTCTTTCTTCTCCTTATATTCAACTTGCACTCATTTCTTTGTTAATACATATCTCTTATTTTTGTTGTCCTCCTTTATACATTTTAAAAAGCCTTACGTTAGTTTTAAGAGGAAGGCAAAGGCTTTTCTTTTCATACTATAAAAAGATTTTAACAGATTGCATATATTTGAGCAGAAACTGTGCTCCATCTGCCTCCACTGGCACTGAATAGTACACTACCTGTCACAAAAGAGTGTGAATTCTAGTTCAGTGATTCCAGAGCAGTTCTGTGTTTTTATTGTCACATAGAAACCAAGTGTTTAGGATTCATATACACCCCCAACTGTGTTCACAGGAAAATCATGCAATGATCATTGTTTCTAAGGTTCATATTTATTGAGCTTGTGTGCTCAGGGGACTACCTTAAAACTGATTATGTCTTCTTTTCCTCTGTCTTTCCTAACACATAAAGGTCTGTGAGTACAAGGCATTTCTTGCCAAAGCATTGTCTTTTATAAGGCAATAGACATTCTCAGGCTTTTTGCCTACTTACGAATGTGGAGTTTCTCCATAGCCTACTCTGTTACCTTAGAAAAAAACGTTAAGTATATTTCCTAAGACTGGATATTTCTTAAGTATACATATAGTAAGAAGTAGACTGTTGCAAATTTATAAGAAGAGATGAAAAGAGGGCAGATGTTACGGAAGTCTCCATCAAATTATTTAAACAGTAATAAATTTAAACTCTTCTTATAAGGTAGAATTATGTCTTTATTATCCTGCATATCCCTAAATGTAGTTCTGTATTTGGGGAAAGATTAGATTAGAACTAAAGGGCACATTCTTCAGGAAAATGTCTGACATATAACCACTTGGTGTTCCTTATTTATATATTTCTTTATGTCAAATTTAAAGGAAGATATAGAGAAGTTATTCAAATAGGCTTTGTATAATGAGGAGATTCCTCCCTTCTTCCTGAGCACAGCAGAATGGAGACTGTTAATGGGGTCACAAACAAACTCTTGTGAATGAGCAGATTAAAACTTTTTCCTAATAAAAAGGGTAACAGATATATCTATGTTCTTCAAAATGCTTTTTAAATTTGGTTGAAATTTTAGAATTTTAAAAATTATGACAATAGTAAAATGCCGATTGTTAGAGGTGTCCCTGTTTATGTTTTGTTCAGGTTAATACTGTGTTACCCAATGTGACTAATCTTTGAAAAATTAATGTAATGTTCATAATTTTTGCTAGCAACACACCCAGAATGGTCAACTCTTTGTTGTTGTGTACTATTTATCACTTATTCTAAGGCATTATAGTCTTTATTATTTTGATAAATTTTCAAATATAAATGTTAGTCACTAAAGCAATGGTTCTTAAACATATGTTAGACATTACTATTCTAATACAGATCTCTTTTCCATTAGCTTCGAAACAACTCAAACTTCCTTTCCAACAGAAGTCTCTACTACTATTCAAGTTGCCATATAACTTGAAATGTATTTACTATTCCTTTTTGATGAACAAATGGGGTCTAGTTTCACAAATGCATGTGAAGTTCAATATTAGAAGGTGTTCTGTTTTAGGCTAAGATTAATAAAATAAGATTATAGTGTGCTGGGAGAAACATACACATAACAAATAAATTATAATGAGATTTCTGCATTGGACCAAGATGGAGTAAAAGAAACAAGATTTACTCTCATGACTAAAACAACAAAATAAGAAACAAAATATATAAAGCAATGGATCTCAGCATTGCCCCTCAAGCATCAATAGCAGTCATGTGAGAGAGACAGAAAACAAATGAAGTAAGTTTCATGATTGCTCTAGCCTACAAGTTTCTGGAACTTAGGGCAGAGTGAGGACCCAGGGAAAGCTTAACAGTCACTCTGAGTTGAGAAAATGGATCTGAAAACTCAGGGAAGTCAAAACACCTAGAGTTTGCAAAGAAAAGTATGGGTGAGAAAAAAAAAAGCAAAGAGAGAGAACTCCAGAGAATTTTAGAAGGTATCTCACAAGTGTTCATTGAAGGCTAATCAGTGCACGCGTGTAAGGAAACCAACCACCTTAAATCATTAAAGGAGACAGTGTCCTAGGCTTATAAAGGACCAGCAGTAATGCTGGTTATCAATATCTAGAGAAGAAAACCTCATAATTCACAGAATATCAGATAGTGTACTCAGAAGAACATGCTTCAGTAGTGGAAAACATTAACCCTGATAAAAGGCTATACTCATTCTTCGTAGTAAAGCATTAAGAGAAAGACCCCAAAGAGTGAGCTCTCTCCAGTTAACTTAAACACATTGTAGAAAAAAGGAATAAAAAAAATCCGGGCCCAAATAAGAGAAAATTCACAATGCATGTAATATTGAAGCTTAATATAAAGAAGCAAGGAAGTGTAAACCATAATGAGAAAAAAATTATCAATTAAAAATGATCCAAGAAAAGAACAGGGGATACAATTAATGAAGAGTGAAAGAATACAGTTTTTACAACTGTATTCAATATGTTCAAGAAGTTAGAGGAAAGATTGGACATGTCAAGTGCAGGCATGAAAGACATAAAACTAAAAAAACTTGAGTCCAAAACAGATAACGATCTGCAATGTTTAATACAAAAATACAATGAGTAGAATTAACAGCATTTTGCAGAAGAAAAACACAGTAAATTTAAAGACAGAACAATAGAAACTATTCAAAAGGAAATACAGAAAGAAAAATATTTTAAAAAATGAATAGAATATCAGTGGAGTATGGGACAACTCAATTCAGCCAAATGTATGTGTAATTACAGTAAGAAAATGAGAGGGTAGGGTGGGTGACAGAAAAAAATCTGTGAAAAACCATTAGCTTGATGAAAAACATAAATTCACAGATACAAGAAGTTCATAAGCCCAAACATGGATGTATGCATGCGCGTGCACACACACAGACACACACACAAAGAAAACGACACCATGACACACCATAATCAAATTGCTTAAAAACAATTATTAAAGAGAGTCTTCAAAGGAGCCAGAGAAAAAGATTCATTATCAAAAGAGAAACAAAAATTAGGACATCAAATTTGTCATTAAACAATGAATATTTAATGAATGGATGAATATCTTTAAAGACTTTCTCTGAAATTAAAAAAATAAGCACATCAGCCTAAGATTATTTATCCAGCGGAAGTGCGTTTCATAAAGACAAAAAAAGAAAAAGACTGTTTCAGACATATGAAAGCTAAGAGAATTTATAATTAAGGCATCTTCACTGTAAGAAATGTTAGAGACTTCGAAGTAAAGGAAATGATACCAAATGGATATCTGGAACGACAGAAAAATGAACACTAGAAGTAGTAAAGAAATGGATGACTATGAAGACTACGGTCTCATTAATAGATAACTGCGTGTCTAAAACAAGAATTAATAACAATATATCCTGTTATTTATAGCATATTGAAATAAAATGCATGATTAAAATAACTCAAAGACCATGCAGGATCAAATGGAAGCATGTTGTTTTAAATTTCTTACCCTGGGAATGAACTGGGACAGCATTCTGTGAGGATAGAGTGGGAAGTTAATGAAATATACTATAAACCTCAACCCCCCAGCAAAATAACACCACAAATGCCTTATCTACTAAAATCAGCATAGATAAAGTGAAATCCAAACAACATTAAGGCATCAGAGGGGCTGGGCTGCTGCAAGACTTGGCACAGCTGAAGCGCCAGTTGTCTGGCAGGACCTCACCCCACTAATTCCTGTTAAGCAGCTTCATGGGCGCATTGGCCAGCAAGATGTCCCTGTTACTCTCTTTCTTCCTGAGCTATTTCTCTTTCCTCTGGTTCAGTGTTCTGAGAGCATGAAAGGAGAAGGTCTGGGGGACACCCCACACCCCTTCTATGTCTGCCCATCGCAGGTGCCTCTACCACCCTGGGCCTCACCATCCCCTCTCTCTTCCCGTCTTCACCAAGAAGCAGATATTCATTCTGATGGTTAGATTGGATGCTGCTGGCAAGGTGATCTTCTGTATAAGGTGAAGTTAGGGGAGATGGTCACCATCATTCCTACCAATGGTTTTAACATGAAAAGAGTAGAATATAAAAACATTTGTTTCATGGTATGGGAAGGTCAAGATAAAATTAGGCCTCCATGGAGGCATTATGTCCAGAATACCCAGGCTGTCATTTTTGGTAGATAGCAATGATTATGAAAGAATTCAGGAAGGAGCAGAAGAGCTACAGAAAATGCTTCAGAAGGATAAGCTGAAAGATATAGTGCTGTTGCTTTTTGCAAACAAAATTTGCCAAATGCTATGGCCATCAGTGAAATGACAGACAAATTTAGTCTCTATGTAACAGAACACGGTATATTCAAGCCACTTGTGCTACACAAGGCACTGTTCTATATCAGGGACTTAACTGGCTGGCAAATGAGTTTTGAAAACATTCGATGAAACTGGATAGCTAACCAAGGACATGTTTTGTAGAATTAAAACTAGGCTTGTTACAACAAAGCCTAGTTTGCATCTTGGTTATCATAGTCTCTGGGACTCCTTAGACAGAATATTACAGCATTTAAACTTATTTTGTTGCCAATGATTGTTTACCAGGTATAATGTTGCTATTTAGCAATATGATTTGTTTTAAAGAAATTCTCCTGGAAAAAGTGTTCTCCTTTAATTTTATAAGCCTAAATGCCCAGCTATTGTGAAACCTTTAAATAAACCCATTTGAATGTTTTTTGAGCACACAACCTTTTTTTTTTTTTTTTTTTTTTTTTGAGATGGAGTCTTGCTCTGTCACCAGGCTGGAGTGCAATGGCATGATCTCAGCACACTGCAACTTCTACTTCCTGAGTTCAAGCAATTCTCCTGCCTCAGCCTCTTGAGTAGCAGAGACTTTAGGCATGAGCCACAACACCCAGCTAATTTTTGCATTTTTAGTGGAGACAGGGTTTCACCATATTGGTCAGCATGGTCTTGAACTCCTCACCTCATCTGCCTGCCTCGGCCTCCCAAAGTGCTGTGATTACAGGCATGAGCCACCACACCTGGCGATTTGGCTTTTATATTTGTATATTCATAATCAAAATTTACAAATTACTGTAACACTTCTTGTTTTTTACATAACTGTATATTCATCAAATTCTAATTTAAAATTGGTTTATGCATGTTTTATTTTATATGAATTAGATCTGCCCCTTCTTTTTTCTATACTACTGTAATACAGCAACCTCACTGCAAACACACACAATAAAGTCAAATCTGGGTGTACTTAAATACTTTTTAAAATGCTTATATATTTCTATAAAATATATAGATTTATAACTTGAGTTGAGATAAATCCATTTTTAAGAATTCAGCCTTACAAAGGGTTTCATTTACTATTTCTCTTTTTTCTTGCCGAGCACTTCTTATTATTTAAAAGGATTTTTAAGGATTTTCTTTGCTTCATGAACAGATGGGCAACATCACATGAGAACCACCCACGTCAAAGTTTTATAGTTAATGCATTTTATGGCAAGTTTTCCATTTGCAGGCTCACAGTTTGTAAATTCACACCACTGAAAGTATTGTGCAACATGCATCTCATGGCATTATTTCTTTTGTTGATTATGATATGTAGGGGCAGAAAAGGGCTCATCTTTTTCTTTTACATCGTAAGATCCATAGCCAGCATCCCTATTACAAAAAACACATTAGAGAAAAACATAGCACATTTATTTGATTATAGTTTTCTGTGACATGGGAGCCTCCAGAATGAAGACCCAGTGATACAGGGGAAGATACCCAGTTTTATGCTTAGGTTCAATGAAGCAGGGACAGCCATGTACAAATGTGATTGGACAGAAAAGAACAGGAGCTAGCAGTGATGGACTGAAGAATTCTAGCAGAGCCTGTCTGTACAGGTTCTTCTTGGCCTCTGTGTTCAGAATTTCTTCCTCCCACGTATAGGGTGGAACTTCTCTAAAATGAGGGTCTTAATTTCTTTATGGCCAGCTGTTACACAGAAATGTGGGGAAAATTCAGAGTAATATTTTTAGGCTTTATGGCTGACTTTAGGGAAAAGTGGGTTTAGTTTCTATGACTTGCCTCAGGGGAGGTTGAGGGGGAAGAGACAGGAGATAGGAGTGCAGGAGGTCAGAAAGAAACTTTGCTTTGGAGGCTACTTTTGAGGACTTCATTTTGGGGTATTGTTTTCAGAGCCCTAGTAGTATCATTTACATTCTTTTCATGGATTCTTTAGTCTTATTCTTTCGTTTTGTTTTTATTAACTGTCAAATTACATAAACTATTTATACACACACACATGAACATTACTAACAAGTCTGGCTAAAAATGCATAGTAGTGACAAAAACAATAGAATAATTAATGAATGTACAGGACTATTCAGTTTTTCTTTTTCATTTTATTTTTAAAGTTGTACTTGCCTAGCAATTTATTTCAAATTTATTGGCATATGGTTATTATAATAATATCTTATTATCTTTTAAATGCCTGAATAATATTGATATTGGTTATTTGTAACTTGTATCTCTGTTTTAGAAAGTTTACCTTATGTCTTGCCACAGATTTATTACTTTCATTATTATGTTCTAAGAAAGTTTTTGCCACCTTGAGTCTCTTTGTTTACATTTCTTTTTTCTTAACTTTACTTTTATTTTTATTTTTTGGACACAGGGTCTCACCTTGTTACCCAGGGAGGAGTGCAGTGGCATGATCTCAGCTCACTGCAACCTCTGCCTCCCTGGTTCAAGCCATCCTCCCACCTCAAGCTCCTGAGTAGCTGAGACTACAGGTGTGTGCCTCCATGACTAGTTAATTTTTGTATTCTTTGAAGAGACGAGGTTTCACCATGTTGCCCAGGCTAGTCTCAAACTCCTGGGGTTAAGCAATCTGCCAGCCTCGGCCTCCTAAAGTGATGGGATTACAGGTGTGAGCCACCGTGCCCTCTTCATTTTATTTTCTATTTATTTAATTTCTGCTCTGGTATTATCTTCTTTAGTTATTTTATTTTATTTTATTTCATTGTCCTTTCTATAAAATAGTAATATTAAGATAGATACTTAGCATCGTGGTGCTAGCCTTTCTTCTCTTTTAGTGTGCACTTAAAATTCTAAGTTAAGCTTGTCCAACCTGAGTCCCAGGATGGCTGTGAATGCAGCCCAACACAAATTCATAAACTTTCTTAAAACAATACGAAAATTTTTTTGTGAATTTTTTTTTTTGCTCATCTGTTATTTTTAGTGTTAGTGTATTTTATGTGTGGTCCAAAACAATTCTTCTTCTTTGGTAGCTAAGGGAAGCCAAAATACTGGACAACCCTGCTGTAAGGGCTCTTTCAAGTTACTACCTCAATACATTGTTCAGGTTTTGGTGTGTACAATTTTATAGTAATTTTCAAAACTGTATTATTTTCTTCTGAGATGTCTTTTCTGATATGTAGGCTTTTATGAAAATGACTTTTCATATTATATAAATATGAACATTTTCTAATATTTTTTATTTTGATTTCAAGTAGAACTGAATTATAATCAGAGAAAACACACTATTATTTCAATATTTCACTATTTTTAAAGATGTCCATTGTGTACCACATGGTCATCCTTTTTATCAATTTTTGCAAATGTTTCTTATATATGTGCCTAAAATAATGCTTTACTATGTTTTTGGTAAGTAGCTTTCTACGTATATATCAAGAAAATACATTTTTAAATGTTTTATTCAGAACTTCTTTATCAATTTGCACTTTACATACTCTAACAATTATTCATGACAGTTTTTGCTCTTGTTGTGAATTTGCCTACCTTTAAGTGTTATTAAATTTTGGCTTATATATATTTAAATCCCTATTATTAAGTACAAATAAATGTATATTATTATAATCTTTCTGGAGAAGTGGCAAAACATTATCATTATGAAGTGACTCTTCTTATTTTAAATAAAGATTGTGCCTAGAACCTGATTTTTTCAAGTATTAAGAAAGCATCAGCTTTCTTTTGGCAACTCATGGTATAATTTTCCATCCCTTTATGGTGAAACTTTCCACAATCTTATATATTAGAATGTTTCTGTGTAAACAATAGAAAGCCACTGTTCTTGCTGCTGTTGTTTTTTAAACAGTATTCAATTGAATAAGTTACAAAAGCTAATCAACAATTTGGAGCTGAACAAGGTATGTTTTAAGTCAGTGCGTGTTGTAGCAATGGGTTCTTTGTGTATAATATAGCTACATGTTTCTTCTGTAGCTGCTATGGGATTTCCCAAAATCTAGATCTTGAAGAACTTATCTGACTTATCTGAATTTGTTAAGCACTAGAGGTTTTGGAATACTGTGAGCAGAGGTCTATGTCTATTAATATTTTGTTGTGTGTTTGCTTGAGAAAGTTTGGTTAAATAATATCCTTTTTTTGTTAATTACTGATCCCTGTTATTCCTGGAAAAAATTGAACAATTGAAAGAAAAATAGAAATAGGAGGAGGTGGAGGAGGGAAAAAAAAGGAGTCTCATGGATTTCTTTCAAGATACCATTCTCAGAAGAACCTTTCTAAGAGGAACTTACAAGAATAAATAGTCTGCTGAACATGTTAGTATACATGGGCAGGTCATTAAGTAATCAATTAAATTGTATTTATTATTTTTAAGATTTCAAATGTATTATTTTGTGAGGTTCAGTGTATTTTCCCATATTTTGCAATACCTCAGGATGCAACTGATGCAGGATTTTTTGCTCCTTAGCTCAGCTAATCTGGGTTCTTGTCTCATGACCAGGAAGAATTTGGCACATGGACACATTGAAGAGTGAGGAGTGTGGAATTTGTTAAGGGAAAAGAAAGCTCTCAGCAAAGAGAGGGGGACCTGCAAGCAGGTTTCCAACTCCCAAAATGAAAACCTGGGCCACCACATGAGCTGAAGAGTCCAGGCTTCTCCCTGCAAAGGGTACAAATTCCTGGTGACTCTGCCCCATTTCCCCAGTGCATGTGGGCCTCCAGTCTATGGTGGGCATGCCCAGGCAAGCCCTTCGTGCAGGTTACCTTATCTGCACAAAACATCTGGTATCAACACATGTAGGGTGGGTTGGAGATTCTCCAGGGACCCTTCTCTATCTGCCTAAGCCTTTGTCTGTCTCCTACCTCTGTCAATTTGATAATTTAAATGTGGAACAGGACCTTTAGACATTTGTAGAAAACTGTGTGTCTAAGGAAGGTAGTTATGGTTTACTAAATTTTAGGTTGGATGTCCACCTTCTGGAGTTTTAGAAAGTTGTAAACCTGGAGATAAGCATTGAGCTAAGTTTTACAGATTTTTCTTTGGTATTTGATCAGAATTCTAACAAAATTATCTATACATTTCATTATAAAAATTTTTGTGTTAGAGATTCATTTAAGAATACAAATTACCTGAAATAACAGCCTAAACTAACTCTGATAAATTTACTAGTTATGTGAATATAATAATTATATCAGGTATTGAATATAAAAGGAGCTGGGATTCTGTTTTCTTTGTAAATGGTACTTATTTCCATTCTAAATCATTAGAGATACTCAGAATGTGGAATTTTGAAATAGAAAATTTATTGTTAGAAAATATTTCTCATGTGATTATTGGTCCACTTTAATGCTGATTAAAGATGAAAAACAGATTAAGCATTATTAGTATTATATTGCTTTCAGGCATCTGATTATCTGACTGGCCTAGATTAAGTTTCAGTATCCTTTTTGGCCAAACAGATACAAATTTAGATGATTTCTAAAGCTCAATACACATTTTAACAAGAGGTCACCATTAATCATTAAAAATAAAAGTAGTCCTTTATTTGGATGCAAATTAATGCAGCTAACAGGAAGACTGGAAAATGCAGATTAGATAAAAAGGAACGGTTGCAATATGCAAGACACAAAAGAGATTGAGCACAAAGGAAGCAAGAAATCAGTGTAAAAACACAATTCCTCAGGAAATTGAGGGAAACCTTATTTAGGATGTTGGATATTTCATAACACTTGTCATAATGACTTGAGCCAGCTTGAGCTAAATCTCAAAGGACAAGGTAACCTCAGCTAATATCTGGGCTAAGTTTTGACTAATTTTCTAAAACTGCTATTATCTTGTTTATTTTCCTAAAGTTCTCCAAGGAGTTCAGATTGCAAAATTTTTAGTTATTAAATATGATAATTTATAGGATGAACAGTTTTAAAAATGGAAAACATTTTATATAGAATGGGAACATATGACTTAGGAGATTTCAAGGTTAATAACCCTTTCAGGACAGGTTTATATTAAAAGTTCCTTTGATTCCCATTTATAAATGCCAGAAAGTATATCTCACTGAATCTCATTCCAGAGCAGGTCTTAAAAAGAAGGCTATATTCCCCGCCTTATTTAAATGATGCAATAAATATAAACAAAGTTGGGACCATGTTCTCAGGTGTTTGGAAGAAAAAAATTCCAAAGAGAAAAGTAATTGTGGGCCAGGTGTGGTGGCTCATGCCTGTAATCCCAGCACTTTGGAATGCCAAGGTGGGCAGATCATGAGATCAGGAGATCGAGACCAGTCTGACCAACATGGTGAAACCTCATCTCTACTGAAAATACATAAATTAGCCAGGCATGGTGGCACACACCTGTAATCCCCGCTACTCAGGAGGTTGAGGCAGGAGAATCACTTGAACCTGGGAGGAGAAGGTTGCAGTGAGCTGAGATCATGCCATTGCACTCCAGCCTGGGTGACAGGACAAGACTCTGTCTCCAAAAAAAAAAAAAAAAAAAAGAAAAGTAATTATGAATAAAATAAATTATTTTCTTTCTCAGAAATACATATATCTTAGATTTTAAAACATTAAAGCACATCATATGTGATGTGCTTTAGTATTTTAATTATATGTGTATAGCCTGATAAATTTTGCCAAACTGAATATATCAAAAAACTCGTCAGTTTTCATACACAAAAAAATTATGTTCTGATGATTGAGACTGCATTGACTTCATGAACCAGTGTGGGAATAATGGGCATTTTTACATCATTGAATCCTTCAATTTATGAACATTGTATATTTATTTATTTAATTATACTGTACCTTATTTAGCAAAGTTAATTTTAATTTTCTTTGGATAGATATGACACATTGTTTATTAGATAACAATTAGATACCTAGTTTCTAGTTATGTGTGGTTTTAAATGGCATTTTTCAGAATTTAATTTTCTAATTTTTGGCAGGTCTATAGAAATCATTTTATCATATCCATTCACCTTGTCAAGTTCACATACTAATTCACATAGGTTATTTATAGAATTGTTTTGATTTTCTATGTACAATCAGTTATGAATAGTGACTTTTTTTTTCTTTTTTCTTTATTTTACTGGCTAGATACCTAATATAGTCTGTCTTTACCAAACAAGTACAAAAATCACACAGTGAAATAATCTGATAAATTACATGAAGTTTGTTGTAAGTAGTCTATTACATGCATTTAGGAAAAGTGCAAAAAGGGGATGCTGAGCTGATAGACAGGCAGAAGATCATGGACTTTGCAGCCCATGCTAATTAGGTTTCCCTTGGACATTCAGGGTAATTGTTTATAATGTAGCTAAATGGTGTCCACTATCTTGATTTTATTAGTTCTACAATCTTTATTAATTAAGAGAATATTAAAACTAAACATTCATCCTAGCTAATCAAGTTAAGAAAATGAAAGGTATACATATGAGAAGAAAAAATAAAATTGTCTTTGTCCACAGATGACATGATTGTGTATGAAGAAAATCCAAAAGAATTGACCCCCAAACTTCTTGAACTAATAAGCAATTATAGCAAGTTTGTAGGATACAAGGTTAATATATGAAAGTTACTTACTTTCCTACATACTAGCAATGGACCAGTGGAATCTGAAATTAAAAACATGATTTTATTTATATTAGTACCCCCTAAAATAAAATACTTAGGTATAAATCTAACAAATATACACAAGATCTATTTAAGGAAAACTACAGAATTCTAATGAAGGCAATCAAAGAACCAAATAAATGTAGGAACGTTCCATATACATTGATAAGAAGAATCCATATTGTTAAAATGTCATTTCTCTTCTCCACTTGATCTATAGATTCAATGCAATCCCAATAAAAAAGTCAGCAAGTTATCTTGTGGATATCAACAAACAGATTCTGAAGTTTATATGGAAAGCAGAAGACCCAGAATAGTCAACACAGCTTTGAAAGAGAAGAATAGGCTGGGCGCGGTGGCTCATGCCTGTAATCCCAGCACTTAGGGAGGCCAAGGCGGGCAGATCACCTGAGGTCAGGAGTTCCAGACCAGCCTGGCCAACATGGTGAAACCCCGTCTCTACCAAAAATAAAAGATTAGCTGATTAGCCAGGTGTGGTGGCACGAACCTGTAGTCCCAGCTACCCAGGAGGCTGACGCAGGAAAATTGCTTGAACCCAGGGGGCGGAGGTTAGTTACAGTGAGTCAAGATCAAGCCACTGCACTCTAGCCTGAACAACAGAGTAAGACTCTGTCTCAAAAAAAAAAAGGAAAGAACAAAGCTGAAGGCCTGACGCTACCCAACGCGAAGACTGCCTAGAAAGCTGTAGTAATCAAGACATATAGTACTAGAGAAAATATAGACAAATAGATCAGTGGAACAGGAGACTCCAGAAATAGACTCAAGGAAGCAGGGTCAAATGTACTTTGAAAAAGATGAAAAGGCAGTACAACAGAGCAAAGATAGTTTTGTAAAACAAATAGTGCTGGAACAAGTAAATGCCCACATAACTGATACATAATTGATAAGCTAGACTTCATTAAAATTAAAACTTCTGTGAAAGACAATTTCAAAAGAATGAGAAGACAAGACACAGATTGGGAGAAAATATTTTTAAAAGACGTATCTGATAAAGGACTGCTATTCAAAATATGCAAAGAAACCTTAAAACTCAACAATGAGAAAACAACCTTACTATAAAAATGGGCCAAAGACCTTAACAGACACCTCATCAAAGAAGATATGCAGATGAAAAATAAGCATATGAAAATATTGTCCACATCATATCATATTAGGGAAATGCAAATTTAAACAACGATGAGATACCACTACATACCTAATAGAATGGCCAAACTCCAGAATGCTGACAACACCAAATGCCAGGGATGTAGACTGGCAAGAACTCTTTTTTGCTGGTAGGAATGCAAACTAGTACATTCATTCTGGAAGAAAATTGGCAGTTTTTTACAAAATAAAACATACTCTTATGTGACCCAGCAATTGAACTCCTTCAAATCTACCCACATAACTAAAAACTTATGTTCACATAAAAACCTGAGCATGAATGTTTACAGAAGTTTTATTCATAATTGCTAGACCTTAAAAGCAACCATGATATCCTTCAGTAGGTAAATGGGTAAGTAAACCATGGCACATCCAGACAATGGAATACTATTCAGGTTTAAAAAAAATGAGCTATCAAGCTATGAAAAGATAGGAAGGAATCGTCAATACACATTACTAAATGAAAGACACCCACTGAAAAGGCTACCTACTGTTTGATTCCAACTATATGACACTCTGGAAGAGGCAATACTTTGAAAATAATAAAAAGATTCGTGACTTTCAGTTTTGAGGGGACAGGGATGAATAAGTAGGGTACAGGAGTATTATTAGGGCATTGAAAGTATGTGATACTATTATGATGGATGCATGCCATTATTCATTTTTCCAAACCTGTAGAAAACAGCAAGAGAGAACCCTAATGTAAACTATGTACAAGGGGTGGTTATGATGCACCCATGTAGATTTGTCAATTATAATAAATGTAGAACTCTATTGAGCAAATGTTGATAATGGGGAAAGCTATGCATATGTTTGAGGAGTGGGTATATAGGAAATCTCAGTATCTTCCTACTAATTTTGTTGTAAATCTAAAACTTCTCTAAAAACTATGATATTTTTAAAAAGTTAACATTTAATAACATAATAACTTTATTGAGGGCCTAGAATTTCCATATCCTTCATTATTGCCTCCCCAGTTCTTAGCAAGGTGCCTGACACAATGTTGGCATTAAATAAATACTTAAGAATAATGATAAATGGATGTGAAATGAGAAAAATAAAGCAGAACCTGTGTTTTCCTATTCCTAGGGCCAATATATTTTTTTCCATACAAATAGTCAAAGTCAGACATTTAGCCCTTTCTAAGCCTTTTCTTAACTGAAGGTGACATCTCTACTTGACGTATTTATATTACTTCTTTAAGAGTTTCTCATGTTTTGTTTGTTTTGTTGTGATACAGGGTCTTACTCTGTTGCTTACGATTGAGTACAGTGGCACAAACATGTCTCATTGAAGCCTTGACTGCCTAGGCCTAAGCAATCCTTCCCCCTCAGCCTCCCAAGTACCTGAGACTACTGGCATGCTCCACCATTCCTGGCCATTTTTAAGGTTTTTTCTTTTTTTCTGGTAGAGACAAAGTCTTGCCATGTTGTCCAGGCTGGTCTTGAACTCCTGGGCACAAGCAAACCTCCCACCTCAGCCTCCCAAAATGCTGTGTTAACAGGTGTGAGCCATTGCACCTGGCTTCATGTTTTTTATACCACCAGCTGTTAATTCCCAAGATAATCATTCAAGGTAGATATTTCATATTCATTTATATCTGAAATATGTAAGCTAATTTCCAAATTATATTTACATTCTTAATTCCTAATATATACCAACATATATGAAAGCACATTTATATTATTATTATTGGTCCAGGTCATCCAGAGAAAGATGCCCTGGATCTTTTGATAATTTTAGACAGAGAGCAACTTTTGTTACACAACTCATGCAATACTTTGATTCTCAATGGCTTCCAGTCCCTTTTATTTTATGATTCCTGTTGCTTTTAATTTAAGCAAAATAGTTTGGGTGTTAGAAAGAGGACTTCTCACACAATATTCTTTCTAAACTGCTGCATGTAACTTGATCTATCCTAATCACTGCAGCTCTGTGATATAGTTATTCAATTATCAGTAGAATTCAATTCCAATATTTAATGCAACCACAGATCAGTTCTGGGGAAACTATACAACTATTGTGCATGTATCTGTGTGTGTGTACACATAGGCGTGTGTACATATTTATTTGCTCAGTAATGTAAATTTCAACATATGGTAGCTTGCCTTGTTCATTAGCTGCTTGATAATACAGATATAAATAGATATGTGTTAATTTGTTGATGAAAAACTGAGATACAGAGGAGTTGGGTGCTTTGTCCATGCATCTAATAGCTTATTCTTGGAGTCAACCTCAGTTTTAAACATTTCTTGTCCAAGTCTCTTTCTGTTTCAGCTTCTGAAAGGCCCATAATGTCATAACCATTGATGTGAAATGGATATCAAGATAAAACTCTGTTATCTAATAACCTAAAAATATAAACTAATTTTGGGAGCTGAATGCATTAAGTAGTCTTATAAATTATCAATCTCTAAAGAACATTAGAAAAGAACACTAAGATATTTAAAAGAATTTCAAATTACTTTGTGTTAGAGAAGGTTCTTTTGAGTTCTTTTATTAATCCATCTACCTTAATATCTTTTAAACAAGAGATAATCATCTATTTATTCATCAATACCTGTGATTGCAGATTCAACCACAGAAAAGCCTGTCTTTTGCTTTTTGGGTACCTTTAAGCTGATATGGCAAATGAGGTATGAATACAAATAACACTATTACAGGACATGACATATTAAAGATTGAAAATTGCAGGTATAAAGTAAGAATAAAAGTTGAAGACAGTAATAAAAAAATTTAAAAATGGTTTCCTGAAAAAGAAAACTTTTGATGTGGTTCTCAAAGAAAGAACCAAACTCAAACATCCAGCAAAGGGGAAAGAACCTTGCAAGCAGAGAGAGTCTCCAAGTAAAGTCATGTCAGCAAAAATATAAGCAACATATGTAAATTGTTGCATTCCATTTCCTTAGTTTTTGTTTCAATATATCTAGAATAAGGCCTGATAATTTGCATACCTAACAAGTTATGGTACTGCTGGTCCAAAGATTACACTTAGAGAAGAATTGCTCCATTCAAAGTATGTTTTCCTTTGATGTGGGCAGAAGACAGCTGGGAATCCTGGGACTACCCTAATTGTTGCTGTTTGAATCATATGCCCAGCCTGAGCTAATCGTTATAGCCTGGACATTCCAGATAATCAGGCCTGGATCATTTGCTCAGCCCTGTATCTGAGACACGATCACATGGACTGAGGAAAGCAAGGACCCACTAAGGATATTTTGGATACTATTACAGAAGAAGGCTGTGGGGCAGCGCTGGGCAAACACAAACATCACATATTCATCAGTGTCCTCTAATTCACAGCTCAGCTCTGATTTCAGGAGTAGATGGTTAAGGACATCAGAAAGAATTTCACAGAGAAAATGATCGAAACAGAATATGCAAAAGCACAAAGGTAAAAATAATCCAGGAGGGGTGTGAGATATATTGTTCC
Organism: Cacajao melanocephalus; assembly: GCA_963573385.1. Lineage (NCBI taxonomy): Eukaryota > Metazoa > Chordata > Mammalia > Primates > Pitheciidae > Cacajao > Cacajao melanocephalus. Next base: position 77,950 of record CAUYLG010074850.1, read on the forward strand.
AAAGTAATTTCTTATCTACTTAAAAAGGCAAGAAATTGTGCCATTTCTGATAACATGAATGAATCTGGAAGACATTGTGCTAAGTGAAATAAACCAGGGACAGAGAGACAGATACCACATGACTTCCCTTATACGTGGAATCTAAAATAATGAAACACACATAAGCAGAGAGTAGAAAGGTGATTACAAGGGGTTGGAAGGAAGAGGAAATGGAGGGTATGGGTGAAAAGGTACAAAGTTTCAGTTATGTAAAATAAACATCTGGAGCTCTACTGTACAACATAAATTACATGCCTGATGATTAACAATATTATAATTAATACTGTATTAAATGCCTAAAAATTTGCTAAGAGGATAGAGCTTATGTCAAGTGCTCATACCCCAAAAAGAAAGAAAGAAATTTATTTTTAGAAACAGCAATAAATGGGACTGGGGGAAATTTTTGAAGATACTGGATAAGATTATGGCATTGATAATGATGATAGTCTGATGGCTTCACAGGTATATACCTATCTCCAAACACATTGTATTTTTTACACTAAATGTTTATAGCTTTAGTATATCAATCATACCTTAACAAAGCAGCTAAAACATTATTATTTAAATGAGGAAGCTTTTAGGAATTTAAAGGAACGTTATTAACAATGACATCAGGACAACAGGTGAAACCAGGAACTGTCCTGTACAAACAAGAACTTACGGTTATGTTAATCATGGATTTGGGAGAGCAGAGAAAATTAAAACTAAAAATCTCTGCTGGAACCTGTTCAAAAAGAAAGCAATGTCTTGCTGAGTGGTTTAGAATCTGTGTTTTGGACAAAACATTTTCATCATACCTATCTTAGATATGGGGTTAGTCAAGTGAGAAAATTATTCCTCATAGGCATGTCAGAGTGGACATTGATGCAACCTAGAGGACATCTATGTTTAACCAATTCAATGACATTGACACTTGACTTCAGCCTTTAAGCGTCTCTGTTTTATATTTTAAATATAAATGTCTTGGAGTCAGAGACTGTCAGTGGGGTTTGACAGAACATATTGGGCCATTTTGATTATTTATAATTTTTTGATAATTAATTTGTATAAACATTTATTTTTATCAGCATACTTAATTAGTTCAACCACAATTTGAATCCTGAGGAACAAAGTGAAAAAATTGTAAAGCTTTCAAATGATTTACTTGAGCTGAGTTTCTATCATGCCAAAATCTGTTTGTCCTCTGGGCCCTGTGGTCATTATATATACACCTGCTTATACCCTAGACAGCATTTTAAATCTATTTTCATATAGTAGTACATGATAATAAGTGCCTCATGTTAATATATCTATCACAGAATTTATTATTACTAAATATGTATATTATATATATATACATATATATATATACGTATATATATACACACATATATATATACGTATATATATACACACACACTAATATCCCTTTTGATAACTTTAACTGGAAACTTCACTGAAATGTGGCGTTTTGACTTCAAAAGGTAATGGCATGAAGCATAACTTGGAAGAGTCTATACATTTTCAAAACAGTTTAATGTATAAAAAGACCACAGAGATTGAGAGGAAACTGCTGCTGTTTATTTGCAAATTACTTACTGAAAATGTAATTTAGTATCAAAGTGTTGAACAGCTGAAGAAGGGCAGCATTCATTTTGTATTCTATGTGAGTAGAAACCACACGGTTCTACAATGTGGTTGATCCTCAGTTACATTCCAAATTTCTCAAAAGGTATCCTTCTTTATTGCAGATGCTGAGTTCTTTGTGGATTTGACATCTTATTAGTACAACAAAATTTTGTACTAAAATTCTGTTAACAACAAAATTTTATTTATAAAGCTTTTTATAAATCTAGAAAATATGTCTTCTGTGGCAGAAATGATTTCTGCTAGTCTAAGTGGAGTCAGTGCTCTAAGAACCCTGGATGTTGATCTGGATTATTTCATATGTATCCTTTCCAGAAACACATTGACAAAAGTCCCAGAATGCCTGCATGGCCCTGAGAGCACAATCTCCCCATGAGACTGTGATAGAGTTACTCATTTTTTACAGCATTAACTTAAGAAGTTAAAAAAAAAGACATTTTTTCTTAAAATTTGAACTCAAGTTAGCTACAACGTAACAGCAATAGATAGAAAGCTCCCATTTGCTGGTGGAGGAATGTCCAACCAGCAAAAAGAAAAAAGTGTATGGAGAAAAACAAACAAAATAATATAACATACTAAAGTACACTTGAATTTTGAGCTTGTGAAAACTTAGTGTCCAAACACAGGTAAAATGGTTTCCAAATAAACTGACCATCTGAGGGATATTTTCCACACAGTTTAGTGCTATTGGAAATGGATAATTTGAGAACAAGTGGGGAAAACAAAGGAATAATTCTTTAAGCAGACATGCACTCCTGTAAACTTGCCCTTGTGAAAAACTGCCCACAAGCATATTTAAGGGCTTATTGTTCTGTTTTCTGTGTATATGAGGTATGATCATGCATCTGGGGAATGAGTTATGGAATGGAAAATGTTCCCTGGCCTGAGACTACAGACAGAGCTGTTCTGGCGTTGCTTTGGCTCAGTGACAACATTTAAAAATCCTTCTTAGTGCAGCCAGAGTGGAGTCTCAGTTTCTCTCAAACAACAAGATAAAAATTATTCAAGTTTGTACACCTTGCTCGTTTGATTTTATGTTTGATGAAGAAATAACAAAAGCAACTTGTGTATTCAATAATTTTAAAATTTCTAAATTAATTTATTTCATTTGCTTCTAAATGCTATTCAATATCTAGCTAAGCAAACAAGTAAAACATGCGAATATTTGTATCACTGTCCAAAACACATAGATGAGCAGCAAGGAAATAAATGCCATGACATTCTACTTGGCTACAGATTTGTTGATTGCGGACAGATGTTTAATAAGTGTTCCTTTTTTTTTTCTTTTTGGTTTTTAAGATAATACTATGTCTCAATTATTTGGAGATGATTTATCTAGTTGTCAACATATTTAATCTAATTTCCTAAAGCTTGGTGTAGATTGTTACTGGGTGGTGTGTAGAAAAGCATGAAGAAGTTTCCGCATAAATGTGCTAGTTTTCTATTGTTACTACTTCAGTAAGTTTATTGGAAGAGAAACATATGCATGTAATTAAATATTTATGAAAATGGCATATTGTAATATGTCTTAGGGGTGAATTGATTTTTTTGTAATTGTTACAGTTTCTAAAATGCTCAAGAGATCCTACTTTGTTTTATTTAGACATGCTTTTCAAAAATTGCTTAGACAAAATATTAATTTTCATCAGTTTGTCAAACATAGCTCACTTTACTTGGAATGCTGCTTGCTTGGTTTCTGGAAAATGTTTCTTCATGAATATATTTCTTGAGATATGTTAATTTAAATAAAATTAAATAAAAAAGGCAAATTTAATTTTTTTAAATAAGCCTAATAGAAAAAAAATTGAAAATAATTTTATCATGTAAACCTCATCCTTCTGCATTTCACATCAAGCATATTAACATAATGTGATGCCTGGAAAATTTTAAGAATACTTTGGAATTTAAAAATTTATTAATTGCTGGGAAAATTTATTTTTTACTTTTTTATTTGTTTGTTTATTTATTTATTTATTTTTTGAGACAAGTCTCAGTCTTTCACCCTCACCCAGGCCAGAGTGCAGTGGTTCTCTTGGCTCTCTGCAGCCTCCACCTCCTGGGCTCAAGCGATCCTCCCAGCTCCACCTCCTGAGTAGCTGGGACTACAGGTGTGAGCCGCCATGTCTGACTAACTTTTTATTCTCTTTTTGTGTGTGTGTGGAAGTGGGGTTGTGCCATGTTGTCCAGGCTGGTCTTGATCCACTGTCTTGGCCTCCTGTCTTGGCCTCTAGATGATCCACTGTCTTGGCCTCCTATCTTGGCCTCTACATGATCCACTGTCTTGGCCTCCTGTCTTGACCTCTACATGATCCACTGTCTTGACATCCTATTGTACTGGGATTATAGGCATGAGCCATCACACCTGGATGGAAAATTTTAATTTCTATAGGATTTACACAAACTTAGGAAACAAGAAACCTCTAATTTTCTAAAACTGAGAGCTAACTTGAAAGCAAAGAGAAAATAATTTATTGTTTGCCAGAGTTGTAATAGTGTTTGACTATGATAGGATTAACAGAATTGAGTAATGAATTAGTTTATGTTAGATGATTTTGCATAATTATTTAACTTGCTGTTTTATTGGTTTATATAAAGCTGTGATTTGACAGTATCTTTTAAAATTTATGTATTTTGGTTAACCACTACTGAATATCTTCATCTAAAAAACTCTGTATTGAAGTTTTCTTTCATCATAAATTCTGCTTAATTTATTATATTACTAAATTTGAAATGAGCGACATTAAATTTTGTAAGCTGAAACATTAAGAAGGTATAATTTTTCTCTCTTTAGGTAGCATTTAAAAGTGGGGAAATTGTATGAAACCAGTCTCTGTGACTAATTTATTATCAACCTTTACTTCTCTTGTTTGCGTATATAATAGATACTCTCTTAAAATAATATGCATGTAAAATACAGCAAATTTTTAATAGAAGTGTTCTGATATTTACATTGTGTTACAAATTATGTTAAACTGTAACATCTCTCTTATTTCTTTTTCTCTTCTTTTTTCTTTAGGCTTGCTCTCCTTTTTTAAATTGTACATGTAATATTAGCATACAGGGTTTTCGAAAAAGTCAGGTGATACTGAACAATTTCACTGTTGAAAACAAGAAAGAAGCCCCAGATGCTTCCCAGTCTTTGGTATCAGAAAAACTTGCAGCGGTTTTATTTTTTAGGGGAAGAGTCATGAACTCTGTATTGCAGGTAACCTGAGAATTGGTGTTTTTATCAGAGAAATGGTCAAGACAGGGATATTAACTCACTGACATCAATGCCCATTTGCATTACTTTTTGGAAAAAATATTGATACCAAAATTAGCACATGATCAAAAAAAATCAAGCAATTCAATATTTGATGTGTGTTTCAACAGTGATGAATAATTTGGGTTTGTTCACACTATCAAAATAATAATAAATCTTTCAAAAATAGTAATGTATTAGATATCTTTGTGGGTTTTGAGATTTTGTTTCCTTTTAGTGCACTAGCAATCATGTAGATTTATTCACTCACATATGTGTTTACCTATAAGACTTCTATATAATACTCTTCTTGGTAAAGTGTGTTTTGCTTCTTTTTTTCTTATAAATATTGAGCAACAGCTAATTATTTAAGTGTGTGCACTTTTTAGGTATAAAGCTATGATTAATATCTTTCTCTAACTTGTCTTAATTTTGTGCAAAACCCAAATACATATCTGGATTTCACAATAGCATTCCTTTTATCTCATTCTGTCGGGGGAAACCTTGTACAAACTAACTCCTTTCCTTAGCTTCAAAATATTAAAACTCAAATGACTGGATAGTACTATAGGTCATTTACTAATTATATATACAAACATAGTTGTTATTTTTTAAAGCAGAACTTCGAAATGAGCTTCTGTTTCTGGTTGAGAATTAAATCTGTGTATCAGTTGATATTGCAAAGTCAGAAATGATGTTATATCATTTTTATTTAGCCTGTCTCATTGGATGTAAAATGTCTTTAACATTTGTTAATCTAATTATCTGATTTGTCAAAATGTGTAGTGGTCAGTATACTTTTTTGTATAGTTTTTGGTGATGTTACTTCCTACCTCCCTCATTGTGTTTACAGTAAATGTAAGATTTGTGTACAGCAAAAGACCATCAATATCTTCCTACTCAACAGAGTTTAGTCTAGAATTGCTTGCTGTAAACAAAGATGAGAAAAAGACACTTTGTTTACTCAGGAATGTGGTCTAGTGTCTGAAGTTTTGCTTTTATGAGCTTAGCATATTTTTTTTTTCAAATGAATTTACATTTTATTAAAAAAAGCTTTAGATATTCTTTGTGATAGCTCAGTGTTATCTAAGGCATAAATTTAATTTAGAATTCTTACAAATATATACTTTTTTTTAGTAGTTTGGGGAAATTGAAAAATACATGCTGCTTCCTAATTGAGAAATTGAACCCTAATCAATGTCATATTTAACATAAGCTTATTATGGGCAAACATTATCATAAGTGATGTTTAGAAACTCAATCTAGTAGTGACTGTGATAGTAATGGTGATAGTAGTGATGGTAATAATAATTTCACTTATACCCATACCTTATTTTAAAATTTGAGTTTAGAAACTCAAAATAGTAGTGACTGTGGTAGTAATGGTGATAGTAGTGATGGTAATAATAATTTCACTTATACCCATATCTTATTTTAAAAGCAATTCTGTTGTATGAGACAGAATAGTAAGACATGGCATACCTACTTTCAGGGGAAAAAAACACCTTCCTATAGCAAATAATGTACAAGCCCAAGTTCAGTGATAAAGGGAGTGCCAAGTAAATGTCACAGACATATGAGCAACATAGAAATTTAAAGAACAAGGAACTTGAGTCAGGAGCACCTTTATGCAAGTGGTGTGAGTTGTGTTGGCAGCATTTTATATGAAGTGAGCAATAATGGAAAATCTCAGATACATGAATGGATTCAGAATGGTAAAGACTCTAGGATTTGAGGGACTTTTTTTTTTTTAATTTTACTTTAGGTTCTGGAGTACATGTGCAGGTCATGCAGGGTTGTTGCATAGATGCATACATAACCAGGTAGTTTGCTGCCTCTGTTTCCCCTTTGACTATATCTGGCATTTCTCCCTATTTTCTCCCTCCCCAACATCCCCACCCGCACTGTCCCTCCCTTAACCCCCCGCAACTGACCAAAGCATGTGATGCTCCTCTCTCTGAGTCCATGTGTTATCATTGTTCAACACCCACCTATTAGTGACAGCATGTGGTGTTTGGTTTTCTGTTCTTGTGTCAGTTGGCTGAGAATGATGGTTTCCAGATTCATCCAAGTCCCTACAAAGGACACAAACTCACCATTTTTTATGTCTGCGTAGTATTCCATGGTGTATATGTGTCACTTTTTTTTTGTCTAGTCTATCATTGGCGGGCATTTGGGTCGGTTCCAGGTCTTTGCTATTGTACACAGGGCTGCAATGAACATAACGTGTATATGTGTCTTTATAGTAGAACAATTTATAGTTCTTTGAGTATATACCCAGTAATGGGATTGCTGGGTCAAATGGATTTCTATTTCTAGGTCCTTGAGAAATCGCCACACTGTCTTCCACAATGGTTGAACTAATTTACACTCCTACCAACTGTGTAAGAGTGTTCCTATTTCTCCACATCCTCTCCTGCATCTGTTGTCTCCAGATTTTTTAATGATCACCAGTCTAACTAGTGTGAGATGGTATCTCAATGTGGTTTTGTTTTGCATTTCTCTAATGACCACTGATGATGAGCATTTTGTTATATATTTGTTGGCCTCATATATGTCTTCTTTTGTAAAGTGTCTGTTCATATCCTTCACCCACTTTTGAATGGGGTTGTTTGTTTTTTTCTTGTATATCTGTTTTAGTTACTTGTAGATTCTGGATATTGGCCCTTTGTCAGATGGGTAGACTGCAAAATATTTTCCCATTCTGTTGGTTGCTGGTTCGCTCTAATGATGGTTTCTTTTGCTGTACAGCAGCTCTGAATTTTAATTAGATCCCATTTGTCTATCTTGGCTTTTGTTGCCATTGCTTTTGGAGTTTTAGTCATGAAGTCCTTGCCTATACCTGTGTCCTGGATGGTTTTGCCTATGTTTTCTCTTAGTGTTTTTTTTAAATATATATATTTTTTATTGCATTTTAGGTTTTGGGGTACATGTGAAGAACATGCAAGATTGTTGCATAGGTACACACGTGGCAGTGTGATCTGCTGCTTTCCTCCCCTTCACCTATATCTGGCATTTCTCCCCATGATGTTAGATTTTATGTTTAAATATTTAATCCATCTGGAGTTAATTTTAGTGTAAGGTGACAGGAAGGGGTCCAGTTTCTGCTTTCTGTACATTGCTAGCCAGTTTTCCCAACACCATTTATAAAACATGGAGTCCTTTCCCCATTGCTTGTTTTTTTGTCAGGTTTGTCAAAGATCAGATGGTTGTAGATTTGTGGTGTTGCTTCTGAGGCCTCTGTTCTGTTCCATTGGTCTATGTCTCTGTTTTGGTGCCAGTACCATGCTGTTTTGATTACTGTAGGCTTGTAGTATAGTTTGAAACCCAGCAGTGTGATGCCTCTGGCTTTGTTCTTTTTGCTTAGGATTGTCTTGGCTATGAGGGCTCTCTTGTGATTCCATATGAAGTTTAAAGTGGTTTTTTTCCAGTTCTGTGAAGGTCATTGGTAGCTTCATGGGGATAGCATTGAATCTATAAATTGCTTTGGGCAATATGGCCATTTTCATGATATTGATTCTTCCTAACCATGAGCATGGAATGTTTTTCCATCTGTTTGTGTTCTCTGTTATTTTGTTGAGCAGTGGTTTGTAGTTTTCCTTGAAGAGGTCCTTTGAAACCTTTGTTAGTTGTATTCCTAGGTATTTTATTCTCTTTTTAGCAATTGTGAATGGGAATTTGCTCTTGATTTGGCTCTCTGTTTGTGTGTTATTGATATATAGGAATGCTTATGATTTCTGCACATTGTTATTGTATCCTGAGACTTTGCTGAAGTTGCTTATCAGTTTGAGAAGACTTTGGGCTGAGACGATGGGGTCTTCTAAGTATACAATGGTGGTGTCTGCAAATAATGACAGTTTGACTTCCTCCTTTCCTAATTCAATACCCTTTATTTCTTTTTCTTGCCTGATTGCTCTGGCTAGAACTTCCAATACTGTATTGAATAAGAGTGGTGAGAGAGGGCATCCTTGTCTAGTGCCAGGTTTCAAAGGGTTCTTCCAGCTTTTGCCCATTCAGTATGATATTGACTGTTGGTTTGTTGTAAATAGCTTTTATTATTTTATGATAC
>CAUYLG010074851.1:0-10145 GCA_963573385.1 Cacajao melanocephalus
GTGGCTCCTCCGCCAGGAATCTCCTAGTCTGTGGGCAACAAAAATTCGTCTGAAAGTGCGGCGTCCACTCGCTCTCTGCGCTTTCACTGGGAGCTACAATCCTGAGCTGTTGTTAATCGGCCATCTTGGATCTCTCCCCTCTAGTTATATTTCTTATCCTAAGTAGCAAGCAATAAATATGAATTGAATCCCACCTAGCCCTTAGGTTTGCCCTTAATGATCTTACAGCTTAGTTCCACCATGAAACCCCATTTATTCTAATAGGTTGGCTCTATGTTATGTAGTCTTTCCTTTGAAAATATTGATAATTATGTTGAAGTGATTACTATTTTAAAATACTAGAGCTTCAGGTAATATTTTTACAGTTTATGTCTAATAGAGCATAGCATTTGGTGGGATATAATATATGTAACATAAAATATTCATCACATATAATAATTTATATATATATATATCTGCTAATTTGGAAAGTGGATGCTATATAAAAAAGGCAAGAGAAGATAGAAACTCATGTTATTTTTAACAAATACTATGAATTATTTAATTTTTAACACAAAGACCTTTTAAACCTACATAAAAAACAAAGACCTAAAACCCACATAAGAAACAACCAAGAACAAGAAGAAAGAGGAGACAAAGAGAAAGAGCAGAATGAGGAGGAGAGCCACGCTGCTTATTTACACAAGATCAATCTGAAATTGCAACATCGTCCACTTCCAATACCCCCACAAAAAAAAAAAAAAGGAATAATAGAAGCTTATCAAACTATTCAAAACATTCAAAAAACAAATCTTCAAGAATGTGAAAAGCATTCCAGGATTTTCAGTTGCTTCTAATATAATACATAAGGCTAACAGCCATGAATATCACGTCTTTGGTTTTGGGAGATTTTTATTACTTTGATATTTATATAGTTTTATTATAAAAGTCTAACAGTAACCAAAAACCATAAATGTTCCACTTAAATATTAAGAAACTGATTTTTTTGGGATTAAAATATGTGACAAGATAATATACATTACAAATAAAAGAATAAGAGACAAAAGCCAAGTCTTCTGGTACTTTATAATTACACATGGATTCCCTCTCCATCTCACATCAATATTTTATTTATAATACTTAAAGATTTTAATTATAAAACTTTAAAGATTTTTAAAGACTATATTCTTCACACTATAATTGTTAGGATGATAAAGAACAAGAATCCTGTTCTCTCTCCCTCTTTTCCTTCCTCTTTCTTTCTCTCGTACAGTCTTTTTTTTTCTTTCTTTCACTCTCACTTTCTTTCCTCTCTTTTTCTTTCTTTCAAAACAAACAAAAAAAAAAAAATCATATCTGAATGAACCAGATTATTATACAGAAGTTAGCTCAATTTCTCTCAGCATGTAGATCTAGTTTTCAAATTCTTAAATTCAATTAGAATTTTATGCCTAGAAATATGTATCCATAAGATTCATGTAGTGTTTTTCCATGGAGTCTAAAACCAAAGACAATTGATGAGGGGAAAGTAATTAGGCATGCACAAGGTTGTAGGCCATATCACACTTATCCAGCCCCCCAAGTAGATCTTTGTGAGAATTTTATGTACATTTCCCTCCTCTTTTATGTATATTTATTTTTTTCTGGCATCCCCATTCCAAAGCTGTAATATACAAGAGGTTAAAAATTCTGCCAAAATTATGTTTTAATAAAAGCAATGGTTATTTTAGGAGAGGAAGTTTTAGTACAACAATTTAAGACATGTACTTAAAAGATAATTACATTAAAAATAATCATAGTTATGGATGATTTCTAAACCTATTACCACATATAAGGCCAACTATTTTAGAACAAAATTTTAGAACAGTAGTTCATCAAAATACCTGTTGGAGTTCAACACTCACTCATTATGCATTTATTATATAAATTAAAATTCTGTATAAAATAATGGTGATAAGTTCTCTAACTTTTACAAACATGTATTGTGTATTGAGTGTATAGTTTCTAATGGGCAGTGTGCATCACAATCATTACACCTCTTAGGTATACTCAGGTACTTTCATGTAAACTATATTTTTAAAAATGTGATTTTGGAGAGATATAACAATGTTATTCGGAAAAAGAACAACTAATATAATGAGAAATTTCAGCATGAAAAAAAAAAAACTTCCTGACATCTGCAAACAAGTCTATTCTTGAAGCAGAAAATAAGAACATTATTGAAGGCAAATTTAGTGGCAGTTCACTGACACTTTTAAAAAAGAATGACTTCCAAGATTTCCAAGAGAATAATACAATATTGCAAGAATATGTTTTATCGATATTTATACTGATGTAATCCACAATTTCTGTAAAACTGATATTCAGTTATAATTACAGGAAGATTCAGACAAGGAGAATTCCGTGAGTGAATCGTGAAACTGGGACTAAGCCTGATCATATTACATACCAGGAAGTGTACTGGCATGAGGGTCGCTTACTTCCTTTATAAGTCATATCGCTGATTACCTATGGTTATTTAATACCCAAAGGAATGAACAAAATTTTGTGAAACATAGCTGAAAGTAGAAAATGTTGATAGAAAAGCTATTTGGTTAACGTAAAATATAGATATTTCTAATGTTGGTGAATTTGGATTTGCTAAAAGTTATCCTTTAAGAAATTATTCTCATTGAAGGTCTTCCACGTCCCAGGAAGATCTCTTCACTCAAAAACTTTGCTAGAATAATAGTTTGCATATTTCATTTGTCTGTGCTCTCTGTATGCTACAGTTTTTGGAACGATTGAAAGTCTGTGAGACATAGATCCCTGGTAATTTTTCATTCCATTTCTATCAAAATGAGAGAGAAAGATGTTTATACTTCAGTGGGCAGGTTGAAAGTCTTTTCTGCTCCCATAGAATTGTAAATCCAATTATATTTAAAACAAAATTACGTATCACTTATACTTCTTATTATAAGGCTTTCATGAGTTGTCTTTTTTTATTTGTTTGATATTCTAAGTCGTCCTACTCTCCACTCCACCCCACCTCCAACCACATTGACGCTGAAGAATAATATCTTTATGTTTCTATCCTTGAATGACAATAGCAAGTGACATCTTTTCTGTCCTCTCACTTTTCCTCATGCCCCCACCCTTTTTTGTGATCCCTAGTGAATAAGAATGCATCTTTCTTATAGCATCATGTACAATTACATCATAAATTGCATATGTTCTTATAAGGCGTTTATGGTCACTCATGATGAAAATAAGATGGCAATTGTTACAGAAACTATTTTAAATCTGAGTGTATATGCATTAATGATTCAATACAATGAAAAACCTCAAGTTTGAGAGAAGGATATAATATTATTCAGTTTATGTAAATTTCTTCTCAAGCAAACACCAATAATTATGTCATAAAAGATCTAACTAGAACTAACGGGAATGACCTAATTAAACCACAGGAAACACCAGCTCTTACCTCTGTTCTGTGTAGTCACTGTGCTGAGCTGGTCATATTGCCTATGTGGGGAAGAGGTCCAGATGGCTACTTATTCCCACTCCCACTTCCACAGGATATAAAATACTAGCAAGACATCTGCATAAATTAAAAATATAAATGTATTACTATGCAAAACATTTTGCATAAATTAAACTAAAATAGATTGAACGCAAGCATGCATGTAGTAATCACTTCATAATACATTTCCTTAAACTTACCTTCAACATTTGTGGTATCTAAAAGGCATGACCATTCCAGGGTCTCTGTTAATACGTAACTATGGTCATTTTTTTTTCTTGAACTCATTTAGGATCACAGCCTCTATATTGTCCTTATTATATAGTAAAACACAATTTCATTTGTTTTCTTAGAATGCTGCAAGTAAGAGATTATAAAAGTAACTTTTTATTTATTTGTCTTTATTGAAAGAGACAAATTGATCAAAAGAGGTGTATCTCAAAATGTTGTCTTTTCTCTTGTAGTTTTCTTTTCTGATCTTTTTTATTTTGCTGCTCCTAGTCTATTTTGCCACTTTACCAATGGCTTATTTTCTTTATAGTTCTTTTTACTTTCTTTGATAGTTTTTAGTATTAACTTCTCATGCTTCAGATGACATCCAAAATAGTTCATTCATTATCGTATTGCCCACTTTCTTAGGCCTGGTTAAAAATGTTCAATCCAGGACATTCTGACAATTGGTGATTTTTACTCAAAGGAAGAGGCTAACAGACCAAGTGAGACACATTTGGCAGTAGTGTTCCATTTAATTTGAGTTCATAAAACAAGGGTGGGGGTGGGGGTATCACTTTCTGAGAAAAATGCTTGGGAACTAAATCAAGCACTTCTTTGGAATAATTGAGGATAGGAGGAGGAGAGAGAAAACATAGAAATTCTGTAGTATATAAATTACAGATATTTTTAACAGACTCAAAAAAACACTTTTTATCATTAGTCCTTAATGACTGTAAAATCTTTGTAACTGTATCAGTATAAGCAGAACCCATATTTGCTAATGATGAATGAAACTAAAATTTAAAATGATTGAAGTGTTAATGTGTAATATTTCTTGACATGATTTCTCCTGCATTGTCTCAAACAAGAAATATTTTTAAATGATAATTTGGAAAGGTAGGAAATAAAAAGCTTTTCAGAAGCCCATATGGAAAGCTGAAAAATAATAGAATACTAAAATTTCTATACAACATGTATATGTTAAACATAGTTAATTATTAATTTCATTAATAGCAAATTCTTAAGATCAGTTTGTACACATAGATTTATGTTATCTTTTTAAAATTTATGGACTCAGCATGAATATAAACAGTTTAACTCATATTCTAAATAAATATTAAATAATGCTTTTGTTTAATATAAAAATGTGAACTATCTCCAGATATTAGAATATTAGCAAACTATATCTAAAAATAAAGGACCAGGCATGGTGGCTCACGTCTGTAATCCCAGCACTTTGGGAGGCCGAGACAGGCAGATCACTTGAGGTCAGGAGTTCAAGACCAGCCTGGCCAACATGGAGAAACACTGTCTCTACGAAAACTACAAAACAAAATTAGCCAGGCATGGGAGTGGGTGCCTCTAATCCCAGATACTTGGGAAGCTGAGGCAGGAGAATTGCTTGATCCTGGGAGGTGAAGGTTGCAGTGAGCCAGGATTGCACCACTGCCTCTAGCCTGGGTGACAGAGTGAGACTCTATCAAAAAAAAAAGAGAGAGGAAAAAAAAGAAGTGTCACAATCAGAAAATTGAGAGTTTTCCCTTGCATGGTTGCACCATTGTTTTTTGTAGCTAGCTAGTTCTGGTTTACTCTATAACCAAATATTTGTAGTTTTAATTTTCTACAGCTATGTTCTTATTCTTTAATACTGCTTTGGACTTGTAGGTACTGTGCATTTTTCAAATATATTTTTTAATTCAGCTGTTCAATCTCACTATACACAGCACTCCCCACCCCAAACACACACACAGATATACCCATCACTATTCACCACCACCACCACCAACAGCAACAATAACAAAAATAAACAGAAATATATTGACCTTCATTAGCAACAACCCTGGCAGATTAACTAGTACGTTAATTTTTACACTTTAAAATTCTGTAGGAAGTTTTGTATACATTTATGTTATCTAAAAAAATGTTTTTATTTTTCCTTTACTATTTTTTTTTCATGCCTTATGTCACTTGATAGTATCAATAGATATTATCAATGGGGGAGTCCAGTTGGATGGAAGTACTAATACTTGACATTATTATGTTTCTAACCTCAGGGGAAAAGTGTCCACTATTTCATCAATGATATATGACATTTGCTATATCTTCATTGTGATATCCTTTGTCATATTCATGAAAGTTCCCTTCTATTCCTAGGTTTCTGAAAATTTTCGTTATGGATGTGTATTGACTTTTTCTTAAATGCATATTTTACCTATATTGAGATAACCTTAAGACTTATCTTTTATTATGTGAGTGTGGTGAACTATATATTGATTGATTTTGAATGTTAGGCCAACATTGTATTTCTGGAATAAATCTCTTTTGGTCATGATGTATTATATTTTTAAATATTGCTAGATTAAATTTGCTAATATTTCGTTCAGGATTTCTCTACCCATCCTCATGAGAGACATAAATCTGTAACATTCCTTTCTCATACTGCTCTTACTTGGCTTTGATATCAGACATACACTGGTAAGAAAATAAAAATAAGTTCCTCCATTTTCTAAAAAAAAAAATGTGTAAAACTATTACTATTTCTTTAATGTCAGAAAAATTCACAGAGTTCACCTGGGCCTGGCGTTTTCAACTATTAAAAATAGATATAGGACTATTTTGATATTAAATTTCTTCTTGTTAATCTTGGTAACTTTTTAAAAGAAGGAATCTATTCATTTAAGTTTGGCTGTTTGTTTTCCATATGTCTCATTTGTTATATAATCCTTAATTTATCCTTTTTCTGCTTTTCTGTGACACAAAGGGTTTTTATTACTTCATTTCTCTTTATTGTTAGGTTTTATATTAAACGTTCTTGTGCTATTTGTTGTCATTACCCTAGAGATTTCAGTATGGATTATTAACTTATTACACTTCGATTAAGATGTACTACTTCCAGAATAAGGCAAAACCAACAATTTACTGCCTTTTTGGTTATGTCTGTTACTGCTCCACCTTATAAAAAGCCACACTCTTGCCATACCAAACCCTAGCTGGGATTCCTAATCACCTTATATGCACTCACCTCTTAGCACCATGTCTGTGATACTTGTTTTTCCTGCTTACCTGATCCCTTTAAAAAAATAAATTGTATTGTGTATGTTTAAGGCTCACAACATGACATTATGGGTTACACATAGATAATAAAATGATTACTATAGTGAAGCAGATTAGCATAGGTATTATCTCCGTTACTTTTGTTTGTGTGACAACAGCAGATAAAATCTACTTATTTAACAAAACTCCCTAATACAATACTGTTTTATTAACTTTAGTTCCTATGTACATTAGAACTCTAAACATGTTTATCCTACATACATGCTGTTTGATATCCTTTGACTAACATGTCCCCATTTCTTACCCGCCTCACTCTCCTGCCCCTGTCCAAGAAGAAAACAGTAGTTACTGTCGGTTTATGGGTCCATCTCATTGTGATACATCCTTTGTCTGTCTTACAATACAAAGCACATTAATTCATTTCTCCGTTCATTTCACAGGGGAACAAATCACTATGCTAATGATTCCTCACCCAAAGACATAGATAACAGTCCCAGCTCTCAATGCTCTTATAGATTACTAAAATGTATTTTAAATCACACTGTTCTGGTGGGTTTTTTTTTTCTCTCAAACTTGATGTCAAAGTTAATAACGATGATATTCATCATTTAATCCCCAGACCCTGTCACAGAGTAGATGCTTAGTATGTGCTTTTGAATAAATAAATGAATATCTTTCTTCATTTCCCCTGAGTCATTAGCCCAAATTCTTAGCACCTCATTTTTGTATGGCACACATAAAATATGTATGGCGTACCTGTTATGTGGCAGTCACTCTTCTAGCTGCTGGAGACATTACGGTGAAGACCAAAAAGTTCCTGCTTCTGTGGAGCTTACATCTCAATGGAAAAATTAGTCAGTTAATAGGTGAAAACATAAATGTAGAATAGTAAGTAATACATGGGGGAAAAAAGCAATATTGGGAAATAATTCATGATGTCTGGGGTTGCTGGTTTGTGTTAATTATGAAAAATCTCTCCAAAAATCATATTTGAGCAGAGGTCTGACTCAAAATTCTTGAATGTTTCAACTGCTTATGCTCAAGAATCCTCAGAAAAAGTGTAAAAACACTGATTTATGTTTTTCTTGTATTCTAGTTACTTGTAAAAATAGTTAAAATACTTCAAAGTGTCACTAGCAGGGTTTTTTTTTTTTCTCTCTCTGACATAAATCTACTTTATCTCTCAATATTCCAGCTTATGAGATCTATTTTTAGATAGATTTATTATGTTCCAAACAGGATTTTCAAAATTCCTGTCTGCATAAATTCATTCACTGACATTTCTTCTTATGTAAAGTCTCCCTAGACCCATACTTAAAACAAAAACTATTTTAATTCTCTATTCTTCTTCCAAATTTCAGCTGAAATCTCACTTTCTCTAGTTCCAGCTTCCAGTCCATACAAATTTCATTAATTTGCCACAATTTTGAAACTCTTCTAGGCCTAATTGTTTAGTTCATTCAATTCCACAAGTATGTTACCTCCCCACAATTGCTGGTTTATAAGTTTTCCCTATATCTTCTCAATCATAGAATATTTCTAGCTGTTTCAGGCCTGGGGTTATCCTATTCTTATTTTCAATTTCCCTACCCAGTGGTACATATCATAGACAATCAATAAACATATCAAAAATTGGTAGTCATGCCAATATACAAAACTGCCATACTAAATAATATATCAGTTAGCCGGGGGAAGAATGCCAGGTGCATGATGAGAAAATTAACATAAATTTCATGTTAAGTATCTACTCTCTGCCTTGAGTATACATAGTATCAAAGACATGTTTGTAAGACCTCGTGATTTTTCTGCTTCACACTTATACATTTAAGTATAATATTTAATTTGTATATTTTATTTAAAACATCTCACATACCTTTCATACTATTTTGAACATAGCAGATGGTATACTAATTTTCATATTTAAAGAAAGGATGCCTAATTGATTTTATATTTGATAATAGTAAATTATGCTATAAATTTTGATGTTGAAATAAGAGTAGCAATAGATATAACCACTGTTAAAAGCTCTGAATATTATAAATATTCAAAAATACAATTTCTTTTTGTTTGGAGTCTTTTGCTTTATTTTTGTTTAGTTGTTTGCAAAGGCAATGTAAAACTATATGAGACAATATAGACCATGAGGCTCTACCTATTAGAGCTTAAGATGAATTGATAACATTTGCAGTAAAAATTGCTTGCTCTGTGTATAAAAAAATACCATTTTAAATCCTATTCCAACAACTGCAAAGAAATGTCTAGTGTGCCATAATTAGTGGCCCGCAATTTTGTTTTATACCTTTAGAGAATCATTCATTCATTTAAAAAGCTTTATCTCATGAGATTCATCACTCTGAACGCCAAATGGATGTACAAATAAAATAAATTTCCTTTTAATTGACAGATGTTCTAATGAATGTATAGCTTTAAATGTTTATTTCGTAGTTGTAGAAGTGACTGAATCTAAAGGCTCAGCACCAAAAATATCTGTACAACATTTTTAAAAAGAAGCTTCAGGTGGATGTATGCATTTTACTTAGGGCATATGAATTTAAAAATAAAAATATGTTGGCCGGGTGCTGTGGTTCATGCCTGTAATCCCAGCACATTGAGAGGCGAAGGCAGGAGGATTACCTGAGGTAAGGAGTTCAAGACCAGCCTGGCCAATGGGGTGAAACCCCATCTCTACGAAAAATACAAAAATTAGCTGGGCATGTTTGGCAGGCACCTGTAATCCCAGCTACTCTGGAGGTTGAGGCAGGAAAATCGCTTGAACCTGAAAAGTAGAGGTTGCAGTGAGCCAAGATCTGCCATTCCATTCCAGCCTGGGCAATGAAAGCAAAACTCTGTCTCCAAAATAAAATAAATAAATAAATAAGTTGAAAAAAGGAAAGGCTACTTTACAGTATAATTTTCTTTTTTTATTATTTCAACCGTTTTGGGAAAACGGGTGGTGTTTGCTTACATGGATACGTTTTTTTTGATTTTATTTTTTGTGTTATACTTTAAGTTCTGGGGTACATGTGCAGATGGTGCGGGATTGTTACATAGGTATACATATGCCATGGTGGTTTGCTGCATCCATCCCCCTGTCATCTATATTAGATATGTCTCCTAATGTTAGCCCTCCCCAATTCCCCCACCTCCTGCTATCTCTTCCCTAGCTCTCCCACCCCCCAACAGGCCCTGGTGTGTGATGTTCCCCTCCCTGTGTCCATGTGTTCTCATTGTTCAACTCCCACTTATGAGTGAGAACATGCGGTGTTTGGTTTTCTGTTCTTGTGTCAGTTTGCTGAGAATGATGGTTTCCAGCTTCATCCATGTCCCTGCAAAGGACATGAACTCATCCTTTTTTTTTTTTTTAATTGTACTTTAGGTTCTGGGGTACGTGTGCAGA
>CAUYLG010074852.1:0-35555 GCA_963573385.1 Cacajao melanocephalus
AGAGGTGGGAGAGGGAGGAGGGAGAGGAGGAGTGAGAGGGAGGAGGGGGAGAGGGAGGAGGGGGAGAAGGAGGAGGGGGAGAGAGGCAGGATGGGGAGGGGGAGAGGCAGGAGGGGGAGAGGCGGGAGAGGGAGGAGGGAGAGGAGGAGCGAGAAGAGGAGCGAGAGGAGGAGCGAGAGGGAGGAGGGGGAGAGGGAGGAGGAGGGAGAGAGGGAAGAGGGGGAGAGGGGAGGTCATGCAGGGCGGTGTGGGCTGTAGGGAGGACTCGGGCTTTGACGGCAAGGGAGGTAGGAGTCGAGGAGGGATGGGACGTGACCCAGGTGTTCACAGACGCCCTCTGGTGGCTGCTTGGAGGACAGACCATGAGTGGCACTCTGGGTCCAGGGCAGAGGCCACAGGGCTGGTCCAGGGTTCATGGAGGGGTGAGCAGTCGGTGGGCTCTGCGTCTCCTCTAGGCGGGGCCCGCAGGGTTTGTGACCGATGGGACTCGAGAGTGAGAAGAGGCAGGGCAGCCCTGACATTTCTGGCCCGAGCTGTGAGTAGCTCTGGGGCTGGGAACCCTGTAAGGAAGGGGACAAAGGAACAGGCTTGGGGCAAATCTGCCAGGGCCTGGGGATTGTCAGCATCTGACACCCCTGAGAGGCCTAGGAGGAGGCGGAGTCGCCGTGAGCCCTTTCCTGGCCCCATCCCTCCACCACGCCAGGAATCCCGCCTGCCTTCCAGTCAGGTTTCCAGGGACCTTGATTTTATCACGGCAGCAGCTCTGCCCCAGGGGACACTGGGTGAGGCCTGGGGACATCTGCGGTTGTCAGGGCTGGGGGTGCTCCTGGCACGGAGTGCGTGGGGGCCAGCAATGCTATTCAGCCCCCTGCGGTGCCCCGGACGGCCCTGAGCTTGGTCTCATACCCACGAGTTCTCCTGTTTCCTTCCTGTCCTCCATGTGCTGAGCCCTGGGCTGGTCCTGGTGGCTGACGTTGGCTGATGGCACCACAGCTCACTGAGGGGAGCAGGCGCAGGTGTGGGGGTCTCAGGGGATGGGAGCTGGTTTGCTCCATGTGAGCCCTGACCCTGGTTTCGGGGGTGGCCCAGGCCTTTACCTGCTGAACGCAGAGTGGCTGCTTTCTTTTGGGGCAGCTGTGTGCCTTTAAACCACACGTTTTAAAGCTTTTGCTGTTACTGAAGTTCACGAAAGCAGCGTCCCACCGGCGTGTTTTTTACACCTTGGTTTGCTGGCTCACATTGCGTGTGGGGTATGTGTGTGGTGTGAGTTAGGGGTTCCCCTTGTGAGCACCGTGTTGTCCCTGACCTGGGTGTGGGGCACTCGGACATGCCAACATGATGCTTTCCTGCTGACCTGCTGATCCAAGCGCGTGATACACCCGTCGTCAACTCAGAGGAAGGGCTCATGAATAGTTTTCCAAAGCAGCTATACCAACTTCCCTCCCACAGCAAGACTTTGAATGTTCAGGCCTCTCAACTTTGCCAGCTGAGTGGGTATGAAAGGGGAGCGCATTGCAGCTCTCATTTGTGTCTCCTTACTTTCTGGACGCGCTGAGGCGGACTTCCACGGGTTTCTGGCCACGTGGTTTCCCTGTTGACGAGATACCTTGCTTATTTTCCTACTGAGTTAATTTCTTTCTGTCATTTTTTTCATTGATGTCTCAGAGTTCTTTGTGTATGTGGGCGATCGCCCCCTTGCTGGCTACGTCTGTGGCGGGTGTCTTGTATTCTGTGGCAGAGACTTTTGTTTTCCTGGTATCTTTGCTGATCAGAACTCTCCATTTTCATGTAGTTGAGCTTGTTGATTTTGGGTTTTTCTTCTTTACTTATTTTATTTAGGGTTTTTTGGAGACGGGGTCTCTCCCTCACACAGAGGGCAGGGGCATGATCACAGCTCACTATAGCCTTGATCCATGGCCTCAAATGATCCTCCCACCTCAGCCTCCCAAAGTGCTGGGATTACAGGCCTGAGTCAATCACTGTGCCTGGCCTGTGTTCTTTTAAAAACAGTTCTTTGGGTATGTGCTTGGACAGCACGTGGACTAAAATGAGAATGACCGATTAGCATAGCATCTGCACAAGGATGACATGAAAATTGCTGAAGTGTTGCCTTTTTTTTTTTGAGACAAAGTCTCACTCTGTCGCCCAGGCTGGAGTGCAGTGGCGCAATCTTGGCTCACTGCAGTCTTCGCCTCCTAGGTTCGAGCAATTCTCCTGCCTCAGCCTACCAAGTATCCAGGATTACAGGCGTGCACCACCATGCCCAGCTAATTTTTTTGTATTTTTGGTAGAGACGGGGTTTTACCATGTTGGCCAGGATGGTCTTGATCTCCTAACCTTGTGATCTGCCTTCCGTGGCCTCCCAAAGTGCTGGGATTACAGGCGTGAGCCACCGCACCTGGCCGTGTTCCATATTTTTAAGTCAATGATTTAAATAGTTTTCTTTCCCAAAAAAGAAAAGAGTTCTTATAGCATTTTAGTAGGTTCCTGCCCAAGCTGCTGCAGAATTTCTGCACTTTCTTCCAAAGGTGGTAAAGCTCTCTCCCTTTCACCTTCTGGTCCTTAGTTTGTCTGCCATTGGTAAGGACACATAGTGTGAGGTAGGGATCCAGTTCTGGTTGTTGGTTTTTTGTTCTTGTTTTTGGCAAAGACCTGGTTTTTCCAGGAGAGCCCAAGCCCCTCACCACAGGACCACCAAGAGATGTGTCAGGTGGCCTTGGAGGCGGATATCAGCCCCTGACCCCTGGCCTGTTGCAGGGCTTGGGCGAGCAGGTGCCACAGCAGCTGCCGCCAGTGAAATCAAGCGGGAGGAGAAGGAGGACGAGGAGAACACGTCGGTGGCCGACCACTCGGAGGAGGAGAAGAAGGAGCTGAAGGCCCCCCGAGCCCGGACCAGGTGCCAGCCCCCACCTCGGCCCTTCCCACCCCCAGCCCGTCAGGACGCACACGCACACAGGCCACACACACACCGCACCCACACCGGGAGGCCGTTGGCGGGCCCCACGCCCGTCCCCCAACCTCACTGTCTCCCTCTGGCCCCCTCCCGGCGCCCTCCCCCGTAGCCCAGACGAGGACGAGGACGACCTTCTCCCCCCAGAGCAGAAGGCCGAGCGGGAGAAGGAGCGCCGGGTGGCCAATAACGCCCGGGAGCGGCTGCGGGTCCGCGACATCAACGAGGCCTTTAAGGAGCTGGGGCGCATGTGCCAACTGCACCTCAACAGCGAGAAGCCCCAGACCAAACTGCTCATCCTGCACCAGGCCGTCTCGGTCATCCTGAACTTGGAGCAGCAAGTGCGAGGTCAGTGGGGGCGCGGGCCACCAGCGTCCCCGCAGCGCCACCCTCCCTCGTGTTCCTGCCCTCGCTGTCCTTCCCCGCCCGCCTTCCTGGAGCCAGCCTTCCCTCTGCAGCAGTGGCCCCTTGCAATGACTGTGCCCCTCACTCACCCCCGACCGCACTGCAGTGACTGTCCCCTCCTGACTGCCCGCCCTCCTGTTTGCCCGCCTCAGCATCCCTCCACAGTGGGAGGACGGGACTGTTTCCAGACCTGTAACCCCGCAGGCCAGGGCTCCGCGGCTTGGAACTGCACCCCCACCCCAGAGGCTCCCACTCACCCTGTCCTTCCTTCTTGGGAAGCCCAGAGCCTGGCTCACAGGGGCCGGTGTCCCCACAGCCCAGAGACAGCAGCTGGTGTGCAAACCACCCTGGCTCCTTCCCCTCGAGCAGATGCCACTCAGGGCCACATGAGCCTGTCCCCTCCCTGCGACTCACTTTCCCAGTCTGCAGGTGGGTGTTCATCACCCCCATTTCCCAGGGCCAGGGGGATGAAGGATCAAGACAGACCTGCCCCACCCCCAGATGCGAGCTGACTCCCTCCCCCTGCTGGCGGCTGCTTCCTTAACTCCTTCCTCTCCTCGCCTGCACCCCGTTAACCCTTTCTCTCCTGCAGCACTGTTGCTGGGACCGGGGCCAGAGCCCCGGCCCGGCCGATCCGCTGTCCCCTCTGCTCTAAGGTTTCAAGTCTGCAGCCATGTGTGTGGCCCGCCTCTCTGCTGTCTGCCCTCCGCTCTCCCCTCCATCCCGCCCGCCCGTCCCTCTGCTTCCTGTGGCAGCCCCTCCTCACCTCGCACTTGCTGCCCGAGCACGGGAGCGCCGGGCTGCAGCCCCAGGGCCTTTCCTCCCGCAAAGCCCCCCATCAGGGCTTGCGGGAAGAAACCAGACCCAGGGCGCATGCAGCCCCCGGTCCTCACTGTCAGTTTGGTCTGTGCGCTTGTCCTGGGCTCCAGGGGCCACCCCCGCCACCTGGAGGGATCCCCTCAGGCCGTGAAGGCAGGCTGGGCAGGCAGGTGGGTGAGGCAGCTCCGCAGGGACTAGGGCAGGGCACCAGGCATGCCGGGCACCGGGACAGGCCTTGGCCCATTTCATCACCACAACCCAGAACAGTGGGTGCCCTGATGGGGACCAGCATCCATTCTACCGAATAGGAGCCGGGGAACAGAGTGAGGTCATCTGTGCAGGGCCACGCGGCACATAGGCCTGCCCCGAGACCTGCCCCCAAAGCAGCAGCGACCGCTGCCGGTTCCATGCGGCTCAGGGAGAGGTGGCTCAGCCCTGGGCCTGGCGCAGAGCAGGCGCTGGGAACCTCAGAGATGCCACTGCGACCATCCACGGTGGCAGTGATGACAGGAGTCCCGAGCCCCAGGGAGCCAGCGTTCCCAGCCAGGGCAGGTGCCGCAGGTGGGGCTCACCTTGGGGCAGCCAGAGTTCACTGGGGGGGGTGTGGCTCCCCCTCGGGGTGTGGGGGTCTTAGGGGATGGGAGCTGGTTTGCTCCATCCAAGCCCTGACTCTTGAGTCCTGGACTCCCCAGGCCCGGGTTTTGGGGGTGGCCCAGGCCTTTGCCTGCTGAGCCAGTGTCTTCAAGGATCCCTCCCTCCGCAGTGGGTCTGGCCAGGCCTAGCTGTCCGCATCACCCCACAAGCTGCTGCTCAAAGTGGGAAGGTCATTATCTTGAGAGGGATGAATAGACAGAGGAGCAGGCACTGGACCTCCCCTGCACCCCAGCCCTGCCCTGGGCCCACAGAGTCAGCAGGGTCAAGGGAGAACCAGTCACCGTCAGTTCTCAGATGGGGAAGCAGGGTGCGCCTCCCTCCGCAGAAGCGTCCTGGGAACAGTCAGACCTTGGTCCCTTCTTGGACGTGGCTACATCCCACAGGCTCCCCTAGAGCTGAGGGCACGTGCACCTGGCCAGCCACTCACACACACACAGGCTCTGCCGCTTTCCAGGGGGCACATCCCTGCGCACAGAGGAGCACATCGTCACGAATGTGGCAGCAGGCACATCCACGTGTGGACCCGCACTACTACCCGCACCAGCACCATCCGTGTACCCACACTGCCGCCCCCACCAACACTGTGTACCCACACTGCCACCCACGCCAACACCATCCGCGCATCCACACTGCCCGCGCCAGCACCGTCCGGGTACCGACACCGCCGTCCACACCAGCACTGTCCATGTACCCACACTGCTGCCCACGCCAGCACTGTCCGTGTACCCACACAGCTGCCCACGCCAGCACTGTCCATGTACCCGAACTGCTGCCCACGCCAGCACCAGCCATGTTCCTGTACAGCTGCCCACGCCAGCACCAGCTGTGTAACCACACTGCTGCCCACACCAACACCACCCAGGTACCCACGGTGCTGCACCCAACACCACACAAACACAAGTAGCTGGATACCCTCTCCGCCGCCCAGCCCTGCCCTCCCACCTAGCCCTGGCACATCACTGACAGAGGCCTCGGTGCTGTGACCCAGCAGTACGGAGGAGGTGCTGTCCCTGGAGGAGAAAGACCTGAGGGACCGGGAGAGGCGCATGGCCAATAACGCGCGGGAGCGGGTGCGCGTGCGGGATATTAACGAGGCCTTCCGGGAGCTGGGGCGCATGTGCCAGATGCACCTCAAGTCGGACAAAGCGCAG
The DNA here is from genome assembly GCA_963573385.1 of Cacajao melanocephalus. Lineage (NCBI taxonomy): Eukaryota > Metazoa > Chordata > Mammalia > Primates > Pitheciidae > Cacajao > Cacajao melanocephalus. Next base: position 5,980 of record CAUYLG010074852.1, read on the forward strand.
ACCAAGCTGCTCATCCTGCAGCAGGCCGTGCAGGTCATCCTGGGGCTGGAGCAGCAGGTGCGAGGTAGGCTCCCCGGCCAGGGCGGCCCCGGCACCCTCAGCACCCTCCCCGTCCCTCACCCGGGTGCAAATGCTGGCGTCCTCCTGTGCTTGCTGGCCCCGGACTCTCCACATCTCTGTCTCCGTGGCTGGCCTCGGATCCTGTGACCTTCCCCAGACACCCTCTGATACCCAGTCTCTTTACAACCCCCCCACCCCATCCCCCAGCCTTCTCAAGGAAGGAGATGAGAGCTGGAGATAGGGGTGGCCACACGTGACGGGCCCGGCACCCACCCCCACCTCCCACCTCCCCGACATCCTACACCCCGCTCCCTCCCCAGCACTCATCCTCCCAGGGACCCTCTCCCACAGAGCTCTCCCCCTACCCCCAGAGCGGAACCTGAACCCCAAAGCCGCCTGTTTGAAACGGCGCGAAGAGGAGAAGGTGTCAGGTGTGGTTGGAGACCCCCAGATGGTGCTTTCCACGGCCCACCCAGGCCTGAGTGAGACCCACAACCCCGCCGGGCACATGTGAAAGGTACGCCTCCGTGGGACAAGCCACCCACCCTCAGCCCCGTGCGCCAGGCCCAGAACGGCCACCCGCGAACCCGGGCCTCATCCACATCCACACCTAACATGCCTTTTGTCAGCATCGAGCCGGTGCCGACCTGACGAGGCTCGGAGTGATGGGGGCGACGAAGGCGACGCTGGGTCCAGGAGTTCCTGGGACCCCGGCTCACCCCTCACTGGCTTCGATCCCCCTGCCCCCAAATCTCAGCCACCGTGTCACCCCATGACCTGCCCCATGGATCCTGAAACTGCGTCTTGGCCCGTTGCCTGGGCTGACAGGAACATATGTTTTTTTGCAGTAAACAAAACCTGAAAGCAAGTAACAAAACATACACTTTGTCAGAAAAGAAAAAAATGCCTTAACTATGAATTGTGGAGAAATGGAAACATATCACTTTGAGGGAGATGCCGTGGAAGCCTGGCTTACTCTTAAAAGCCACCAGCAAATTGTGCCTACGCGTACTATTTTTTTTAAGGAAAATAAAAAACATTAGTTACAAGATTTTTTTTTTCTTAATAGAGATGAAAATGAGCAAGGATGCTGCCTTTGGTCTCTGGTTTTTTTTTAAGCTTTTTTTGCATATGTTTTGTAAGCAACACTTTTTTTGTATAAAAGTTCTGTGTCTCGCCACTTCTGCTGCTGTTTCTAGACTGAGCATTGCATTTCCTGGTCAACCCGATGATTAAACGTTGTATGAAGAAGACCCCGTATAACCCTGAGCCCCCACCCCTGCCCCGGAAGGCATCGCACGCAGACAGAGCGGGGCAGGCGGCCGGGCTTCTGCCTGCCTCATGGTGAGGTTCCCCTCTGGGTTTTGTCTCGTGCAGAGCGATGCCTGGGCATTCCCCGGTGAAGGCTCCTTGGGGCTGCCCTGCCCCACCCTTTCCCCTCAGGAAGGGGCAGATCTGGGCATGGGGGAAGGGACATCGGCAAGGTGGCTCTGACCCTCCCAGGTGACTGCCAAGCAGCTCTGGCCCCCCGGGCTGCCTCACGCAACATCCTCCCCAGGCCCCCATAAGCTGCTCTCCCGTGGAACCTGCACACCTCTCTGAAATGGGGCATTTTGTTGGGACCAACGACCCATGGCACAGGGGCCACGCCCTGGAGCCCAGTGCTGGGGCCTCCCGGACCACTGCGTCCTTTGCCCCAAGCACCCACGCCCATGCTCCAGACTCTGGCTGAGGGGATGTGGGTTCGGGGCCAGCACAGGACACCCCCACCCCAACATGTCCCTGTCACAGCGGAGGACCATTGTGGCAGGGACGGGATGCATCCTGGCCGCATCCCCCAACGCTGGGAAGCGTCCCTGGGTCGGGGCCGTACCTGCTGCCCTCCCACTGTGGGGCCCAAGGGCAGGAGCAGCTGGAGCGGGAGACAGTGCTGGTCCCTGAGCCCCACGAAGGCCCTGGGCTGTGTGTCGGACTCTGCCACAGAACCAGTAGGGCGGCCCGTCAGGCCCATCTGTGTCCTGGGCCCCGTGTCCCAGCACCAGGCCGCTCTTCAGTCCCCTTTGCTGGCGTCTTGTCATGAGGGTAACCAGCTCTTCCAGCAGGCTGCCCCGAGATCCCCTCCAGCTCCACACGGACCACAGCGATGGTGACTGTGGCACCACAGGTGGGCCCGGCCTGCGGGGTGCCTGCCTTTGCCCTTCCCCCTCCCCACATTGAGGCCTTGTGGACCCCAGGCTGACCACTCACTCCAGCAGCAGCTCTGGCGTCTCCCCCCTTGCCACCCTGAGACTACCACCGCTACCCCCAGGAGACCCTGGGCTGCCTGACTCCCTTCCCCAGACTGGCTGGGGCGCCTGGGCCCCATGGCAGATTCAAGGGGAACCCCAAGGCCCAGGATCTGCCCCAGCCCAGGCTGGGTGGAGGGGAGGGGCTGTCCAGCTGCGTCTCCCTCCTCCGTGGCTTCCCCAGGCCCTGGGGACGGGGTCTCTTAGGGAACCTGCGTCTCTCCCGCTCTTGTTTTGCCCTGGTCCCTGCCCCTAGGTCTGGGTGGGCAGCGGCCCCGTAGCCTCTGGCACGGTGTGTTCTGCATAGAATTTAAATGAGATTCACCCAGCATGAGGAGGAAGAAACGTAGCAGTTCATGGGGGAAACCACGGGGCAAGGGCGGGGGGCGGGGTGTGCTCTGAGTGCCTCAAGATGGTTTTCAAAAAAAATTTTTTTAAAGAAAATAATTTTATACGTGTCTACACAGCTGGCTGGATTATTGGGACTTTTAAACGATCCCCTTTGGAGTGGATCCAGAGACCTGTCCTGTACATAACAGCACTGTAGCAATAAACGTGATGTTTTATGACGACACTCGGCCACCCCCATCCTTTCTGGTGTCACATGCTTAGGAAGGGAAGTGGGGGGCAAGTCAGATGTCTTGCCCTGAATTCTTGGCCCCCGACACCTTCCTCAGCGAGTGTAGTCAGGACTGTGGTGCACTCCGAGCACGGGGCTTCCTCAGGGACTGCTGGCTCGGAACCCCGGCGCACGGCTCCCAGGGCAGCTGCTAACCTGAACCTGTACCCGGGCTTCCAGGCCACCGGGAAGCAGGCTTGGGTCCCGGGGAAAAGCGGCTTCCTGGGGGCGGCAGTGGGGAGCGTGGGAACAGTCCAGGACCTGCGGTCCTCCCAGCCCCGGGCTCCTGATCTCCCCATGTTGGGCCAGCCTGTTGAAACCGACTTCTCCACTGCCCCTTAATGTTCTCGAGTCGGCAGAACTCTGAGCCCGTCACTGCTTCTCTGGAACCTTCCATGACTCCCTGTTGCTGGCAGCATCAACTCCACACTCCCAAGGGGGGTGTCTGCGACTTCCTCCACACCAGACACCCACAGAACCCATGGACAAGGCTCTCTGGGGGGGGAAGAGTTGTGGCAGGAACGGCAGGGGTGCTGCTCACCCTAAAGGGCACGCTGGCATCTGCTGTGTGCCAGGGGCTTCCCTGCTCCATCTCTGTGCGAGGACACAGCTGGACTGCCCCGCTCCTCTACAGGGTGGGGGTGGAAGGAGGCCTTCCTGGCCACTGGAGGCGGGTGGGCCCAGGAGAGAGCGCTTTGGTGCACAAGTGCCTTAGGGAGGAGAAGGCGCAGTGGCTCAAGCCTGTCATCCCAGCACCTCAGGGGGGTGAGATGGGAGGATCACCTGAGGCCAGGAGTTCCAGTCCAGCCTGGGCAACATCGTGAGACCCCATGTCAATTTTTTTTAAGAGGAAGAGAGTGGCCAGGAGTTGATGGAAGGTGCTGAGGGACCCCTGTCCACCACTCACAGCAACCAGCTCATCTCTAAATTTCTATATTCGTGCTGGAAATCAACTTTTGAAATATGCATTTAGGCCAAGCCAGGTGGCTCACGTCTGCAATCCCAGCACTTTGGGACGCTGAGGTGGGCTGGCCCGAAGAGGACAGGGCAGGCTGAGCACACGAACTCACGGTGTCCATTCCTTACCACAGGCCTGCAGGGCACGCTGGAGCCTCAGAGACAAATCACTCCCACTCCCCTCTCTAGGCTACTGGCCTTTCCGTTCATGCTGTCAAGGTGCCTGGGGGTCAGGCAGTCCAGGAGGGCTTCCTGAGGGAGGCAGGTCTTGAAAATGGTGGAAAAGGCGCAAAAGTGCAATGGCGGTGTCTGGGAATGTGCCCCTCTCTTCGTTCCACCCACACTGGCCTGGTGTGCAGGCGGAGGCTGGAAGCTGAGTGAGCATTTACGATGCTGCGCCGGGCTGTGGGACGGCAGAGGCGGCCCGGACTGGAGAAAGCGAGCCCAAGCAAGCCTGGTGCGGTGGAAAGCAGGAACCAGAAGGACTTGCCTGCCATCCGCTAAGAACATCCAGAGACGTTCACCGTGCGAGGAGCCAGGCCTCCCTCTGCTGCCAGAATGAGGAATCACCCTGCAAAGAGATTTCCGACTAGGCTTCCAAGCAGTGGACAACCCAGGATGCCCACACTGAGGCTCAGGGAAGCACTGCCCTCGGTCAAAGCCCTACAGCGAGGCACGGACGACTGACGCCTCCAAAAATGGGCTCCAATCCCAGCCCTTCCCCTCTGTGTGACTCTGGGCAAGACCCATCCCCGTTGGACCTCAGTTTCCTTCATTGTAAATAACGTTCTAGCACATACTAGGAGCACAAAGTCACTGGCTGGTAACCCCGCGGCCAGGGTCCACCCGGACCGCCGGAACCCAGAGACACCATCGGCCGCCAGAGCACGTGGTCAAAAGCCCCGCCCTAACCCCGCCCACTTGGGGGGGCCACCGCTCCGTGGTCTTGAAACCCTCGCCGGAAGTTACTGGAAGTGGCTTCCGGGTCTGCTCGTGCGGGGCGGGGTTTTTGGTCCCAGTGCGCCTGCGCACGGCGGCCGCGCCTGCGCAATGTGTCCGGTTCGGCCGGACAGGGTCACCCTGAGGGTGCTACTCCGCCGCGATGTTGACCCGGTTATTGAGCCCGCGCTACCGGGAGCTGGTCAAGAACTGGTGAGGACGCAGCCAGCCCCGCCGCCCCACCCGCGTTCCTGCCCTGCCCAGCCTCGCGCCGCTGTGTTCCGCGTTTGTGCCGGTTCCCGGGGGCCGGGCCCAGGTCCCCTATTGTGCCCGGTAACAGGGGGAAACTGAGGCCGAGAGGCGGAGCATAGCGTCCCTGCGCGAACGGGACGTGGTGAACCCAAGGCCAAACCCCAGCATGCTCGGCTCCGCGACTAGGCAGCTTTGAGCCTCAGTTTCCCCATCTCTGCCGGGGGATCCGAGTGGTGACGCCCTGGACCGAGACGCCCAGAAGGCGCCGAGGCCCGAACCCCAGCCCAGCACCCGCGGCATCTACGGCCTTTGCCATTATTTTGGTTATTATGATTTTTAACAAGTAGGGAAAGCTGCAGCTGTGCCTGATCCCACCTGGGCGGTGGGATGGCATGGGGGTGACCCCCATGGGAGCCAGGCTGGGGGTGGCCTCTGTAGGGTTGTCTGGTGTTTCCACGTGGGGTGCTAAGAAGCAAGGCCTGGCTGGGTGCGGTGGCTCCCACCTTTTATCCCAGCGCTTGGGGAGGCTGAGGCGGGCAGATCACCAGAGGTCAGGAGTTCAAGACCAGCCTGGCCAAGATGAGTCTTTACTAAAATTGCAAATATTAGCCAGGTGTGCTGGCGGGGGTCTGTAATCCCAGCCACTCCGGAAGCTGAGGCAGGAGACTCACTGGAACCCAGGCGGCGGAGGCTGCAGTGAGCTGAGATTGCTCCATTGCACTCCAGCCTGGGCGATAGAGCAAAACTCTGTCTCAAAAAGAAAAAAGAATAAAAATAGCAGCAAAGCCTTACCCGGGCGCGGTGGCTCCCCGCTGTGATCCCGGCGATTTGGGGGGCCCAGGCTGGAGAGTGATTTGAGCCTGGGAGTTGGAGACCAGCCTGGACAACACAATGAGCCCATCTTTACAAAACATTAAAAACGTATCGGGGCATGTTGGAGGCTAAGGTGGGAGGGTCGCTTCAACCTTGGAGTTTGAGACCAGCCCGACCTTATCTCTACAAAAAAAATTAAAGCTACAACCAAGCGAGGTGACTGACGCCTGTAATCTCAGCACTTTGGGAGGCTGAGGTAGGTGGATCACCTGAGGTCAGGAGTTCGAGAGCATCCTGGTCAACATGGTGAAACCCCATCTCTACTAAAAATACAAAAATTTGTGAAGCATGGTGACAGGCGCCTCTAATCCCAGCTACTTGGGAGGCTGAGGCAGGAGAATCTGTTGAACCGGGGAGATGAAGGTTGCAGTGAGCAGAGATCATGCCACTGCACTGTGGCCTGAGTGACAGAGCGAGACTCCATCTCAGAAAAAATTAAAAAATAAAGCTATTCTGGAGGTTGAGGTGGGAGGCGCCCTTGAGCCCAGCAGGTCAAGGCTGCAGTGAATGGTGACTACACTGCCCTCCAGCCTGGATGACAGAGCTAGGCCCTGTCTCAAAAAAAAAAAAAGAAAAAAACGGGCCAGGTGTGGTCACTCACTCCTGTAATTCCAGCACTTTGGGAGGCTGAGGTGGGTGGATCACCTAAGGTCAGGAGTTTGAGACCAGCCTGACCAACATGGTGAAATCCCATCTCTACTAAAAATACAAAATTAGCCATGCATGGTGGCAGGTGTCTGTAATCTCAGCTACTCCAGAGGCTGAGGCAGGAGAATCACTTGAACCTGGGAGGCAGAGGTTGCAGTGAGCCGAGATTGCACCACTGCACTCCAGCCTGGGCGACAGCGCGAGATGCCATCTCAAAAAAAAAAAAAAAAAAAATTACCCAGAATGCCATCAAGACACAGGTGCAAAGATTCCTAGTCTGTTGGTGGTGTCTGCCTCTGAGCCAGGTTCCAGAAGCAGCTGTGTGTGCCACCAGCAGGCAATCTCCGCTCACTGCAAACTCCACCTCCCAGGTTCAAGTGACTCCCCCGCCTCAGCCTCCCTAGTAGCTGGGATTACAGGCTCCTGTCACCACGCCAGGCTAATTTTTTTCTATTTTTAGTAGAGATGGGGTTTCTCCATGTTGGTCAGGCTGGTCTTGAACTCCTGACCTCAGGTGATCCATGCACCTTGGCCTCCCAAAGTGCTGGGATTATAAGTGTGAGCCACCGCGCCCAACCACTTTTTCTTTTTTAATTTTAATTATAATTTCTTTTGAGATAATGGTCTCATATTCACCCAGGCTGGAATGCAGTGGTGCAGTCACAGTTCACTGCAGCGTCTGATTCCTGGGCTTAAGCAGTCCTCCTGCCTCAGTTTTCCCAGAACCTCGGACTACTGACATGTGCCGCCACACTCGGCGAATTTTTGAAAATTTTGTGTAGAGATGGGGTCTCACTCTGTTGTCCAGGCGGGTCTCAAACTCTTGGCCTCAAGTGAGCTTCATGCCTCAATCTCCCAAAGTGCTGGGATTCCCCTTGTGAGCCCGAGTACCTGGAGCGTCTTTGTCGCCTGACTTCGGAAGTGCGGCCCCATGGCTTGTGCTGCGTTGTGCGCGTTAGAAGCCAGCGCCTGAGTCGCACTGCAGGAGGGTGTGAACGCCTGCAGGTGGGATTGCTGGGCCCAGGCACCTCGGGGAGCGCTCACGGTGCCTGCCATGGTGGGGGAGGGCAAGGGTGTGGGCTTGGAACCCGAGGCCTTGAGGCCTTGAGCGTCCTCAGCTGTGTGGCCTCAGGCGAGGGCCTCACCCCCTCTGGTGTTTGGAGTCCTCACCTGGGAAACCGGGACTCTGATCATGGCACATCCCAGAGTCCCGCAGCCGTGGCAGGGAAGGATGAGTTCCCGCAGACTGCAGCAGACCGTGATGACACTCGGACTGGACCCACCATCGTGGTGGTTACAAACTGACAAATAGCTATACATGCCGCAGGGCCAGCCTCCCCACAACAGCGCTGCCTCCCGCAGCCCCTTGAGCAATTCCTGGCCTGGCAGGAGCCTGGCTTCCTGAGGGCCGACAGTGTGGGCGGGGCCTGTGCTGCCCTCAGCTCGCAGGGCACACCGCACCAGGCAGCAAACACCAGGCTGGCGCCCCAGCCTGGCAGCTCAGTGCCAGGGCCCGGGTGTCATGCAGGAGAGGCTCTTGGAGACAGTGTCTGGAGCAGGCCTGACCATCACCTCTCCTCTCGCAGGTGGCCCACGGCCTACACGTGGGGCGCTGTTGGCACCGTGGGGCTGGTCTGGGCCACCGACTGGCGGCTGATCCTGGAGTGGGTTCCTTATATCAATGGCAAGTTTAGAAAGGATGATTGATTACGCCGACCCTTCGCAGACCCGGCCGGTAAGTCTCAGCGGGCTGCGGCCGGCCTCCCTGGCCGCGGCGGGTGGGTGGACTGCAGGATTGCTGGATGGTGGTGGAACAGCGGGCTCTCCAGGCTCCCAGAGCCAGGGTGGCAGGTCTCTGTTCACCCTGGAGAGGCCTGCCTGAGAGTGGGGCCCTGGCTGCCCGTTCCGGCACCTTCCACCACAGGCAGACTGGCCGCCCCGCAGCCTTGGTTGTGTGGTTGCGGCATGGGCCCTGCCCTCTGTCTGCACACCCCCTGCTAGTCTTCCAGGTGGCCCCATGCTCCCATCTCGGCCTGCACCCCAGCCTGAACTGGGTCAGGGGCCCCATGTACAGGCAGGGCAGGGGAGGCTGCCCACCACAAGCTCTCGCCAGCACCTGTGAGGCCCTGGAAGCATCCACGTGTTTCTCCGGCATGCCAGCTGCCCTCCGAACCACCGTGCTTGAGGTGTCTGCCCAGTACCCACGTGACAGTCCCGCATGGCCCTGCTCTTACACCCCATTTTCCAGATGCCGGCCTGAGGCCATGCCACCTGGGCCTCAGACCCCTGCTCCAGTCTGTCTCCCTCCCGACTGTGTGGAGCCTAGGGCCTGTGCCGCATCAGTGTCCCTGCTAGGCCGCCGTCCTGGGCCAGCTTCATATGCAAGAGACATTTCTTTTTTTCTTTGAGACGGAGTCTTGCTCTGTCACCTAGGCTGGAGTGCAATGGTGCCATCTTGACTCACTGCAACCTTCGCCTCCCAGGTTCAAGCCATTCTCCTGCCTCAGCCTCCTGAGCAGCTGGGACTACAGGTGCACACCACCATGCCTGGCTAATTTTTTTGTATTTTTAGTAAAAACAGGGTTTCAACATGTTGGCCAGGATGGGCTCAAAACTCCTGACCTTGTGATCCGCCCTCCTCAGCCTCCCAAAGTGCTGGGATGACAGGCGTGAGCCACCACGCCCAGCCTGGAAAGGACATTTCTACTCACCCTGCCTCGTCCCCTCTCCCTCAGGTGCCTGGTGGCGCCAGCTCATCCCGCCTCAGCGCCTCCTGTGTCTGGAGCAGTCCTCAGGATGGACAGGAAGAAATCCACAGCTCCACTTCGGACTTCTTCTGTTTCAATGCACGTTGTATTAAACCTCACTGAAACCTGCTCCGTGCGCAGATGTTGGTCATGCTGGTGGTTTGGTTACTGTGGCTATAGCTGGGGTGGCTCAGGTGACCCAGGGGGCCTTTCAGCTCCAAAATGTTACAGATCTAGGAGAGTTTTCCAACGGCTGGCAGAACCCACTGAATTATTTAAAATGTTTCATAAGTAGTATCTGCAGTATGTTTCTCCATTGCTGCGTTAACAAGTTACCTCACAGCGTTAACGGCTTAAAGCAGCGTACATATGCCCGGGCGCAGCGGCTCACCTGTCATCCCAGCACCATGGGAGGCCACGGCACGTGGATTGCCTGAGGTCAGGAGTTCGAGACCAGCCTGACCAACATAGTGAAACCCCGTCTCTACTCAAATACAACAAAGTAGCCGAGCATGGTGGTGGGTGCCTGCAATCCCAGCTACTCAGGAGGCTGAGGCTGGAGAATCGCTTGAACCCGGGAGGCAGAGGTTGGGGTGAGCGAAGATCGTCCCGCTGCACTCCAGCCTGGGCGACAAGAGCGAGATTCCATCTCAAAAAAAAAAAAAAACAATGAACATTCGCTGTCTCACAGTTTGTGTCAGTCAAGGATTTGGGAGTGATGTGTCTGGGTGGTTGTGGCTCATGGCCCAGAGTCTCTCTTGAGGTTGCAGCTAAGACATCAGACAGGGCTGCCTCATCTGAGGAAGGCTCAGCTGGGGCTGGAGGAGCCACTTCCAAGCCGGTGCCCTCATGTGGCTGTCGGTGACAGCGCAGTTCCTTCCTGTGGGGGACCCTACACAGCGCTGCTTGAGCATCCTCACAACATGGCCTCTGCCTTCCGCAGAGCAAGTGAACCCAGAGAGAGCCACAGGGCTCTTACAACCCACCCTCAGAAGTCTCACATCGTCATTTCCGCCACACTGTTCATCAGAAGCAAGCCCCCTAGGTCCAGCCCACGTGCGAAGGGAGGGGAAGTAGGTTTTGTGTTTTGAAGGGAAGAATATTGGAATCAGACATTTCAAACTATCACATTAGGGGTACAAAAATGAACGGGCTGGGCGTGGTGGCTCACGCCTGTAATCCCAGCACTTTGGGAGTCCAAGGCGGGCAGATCATGAAGTCAAGAGATCAAGACCATCCTGGCCAACATGGTGAGGCTCTGTCTTAAAAAAAAATAAAAATAAAAATGAACAGGTACAAAAAGAGTATATGGGCAAAGTCACAGCCCCCTGAGTTCTTTCCAGCTCTTGCCAATCTCTTAAAAATCCTAGACACACTCTGCATACATAAGTGTGTTTATGGAAATAGCTATCATATTAGTTTCGTAGGGTTCCCATAGCAAAATACCACAGATTTTGCATGGCTCAAACAACAGAAATTCATCTGTTTAGTTTTGGAGACGGAGTCTCACTCTTTCACCCAGGCTGGAATGCAGGGGTGCGATCTCGGCTCACTGCAACCTCTACCTCTAGGCTTCAAGCCATTTTCCTGCTTCAGCCTCCCATATAGCTGGGATTACAGGCGTGCACCATCACGCCTGGCTAATTTTTGTATTTTTAGTAGAGATAGGGTTTTGCCATGTTGGCCAGGCTGGTCTTAAACTGACCTCAGGTGATCCGCCCGCTTCAGCCTCCCAAAGTGCTGGGATTACAGGCGGGAGCCACGGTGCCTGACAGGATTTCGTTCTGATTTTTTTTAAAGACAGGGTTTCACCATGTTGCTCAGGCTGGTCTTGAACTCCTGACCTCAGGTGATCCGCCCGCCTTGGCCTCCAAAGTGCTTGGATTACAGGTGTGAGCCACCACGCCCTGCCTTCGTTCTGATTTTTAAAAAAACACTGGCCAGGGGGCTGGGCACAGTGGCTTATGTACCACTGCACTCCAGCCTGGGCAACAGTGGCAGACTCTATCTCAAAAAAATAGATAAAAATTAAAAAAAAAAAACATTCACCCCAGGCTAGGTGTAGTGGCCCACACCTGTAATCCCAGCACTTTGGGAGGCCAAAGAGAGAGAATTGCTTGAGCCCAGAAGTTACAGGCTACAGTGAGCCACAATTGCACCACTGCCCTCCTGCCTGGGTGGCAGAGTGAGACCCTGTCTCAAAAAAGAAACTGTAGTCTGGGCGCAGTGCCTCACGCCTATAATCCCAGCAGTTTGAGAGGCTGAGGTGGGCGGATCAGGAGGTCAAGAGATCGAGACCATCCTCACCAACCCGTCTCTACTAAAAACACAAAAATTAGCTGGGCGTGGTGACACCCCTGTAATGCCAGCTACTCGGGAGGTGGAGGCAGGAGAATCGCTTCAACCCGGGAGGCGGAGGTTGCAGTGAGCCGAGATCGTGCCACTGCACTCCAGCCTGGTGACAGAGCGAGACTCCATCTCAAAAAAAAAAAAAAAAAAAAAAATTGTATGACTTGAACCCTGAATCTGTAGGTGACCAGGCCCCAGTAGCAATTTGGCTTCCCTGCCTACTTCTGAGCCTCCTGTCCTGGCATTTAAGTCCCGGAAGGGAAGGCAGTGACTTCAGCATGGCACCAAAGCCCTCGCCAACCCAGGAGGCCGCAGGAGCCAACGTGGCTGATGGGGTCCTGTGATTCAGTCACTGGACTCTGCTGTGAAGAGGAGCAGTCTTGGCCCCATTAGCCATTTATTCAGGCATTTACTTCTACCAGCATCCACTCGAGGACCCTTATTCTACCAAGTATAAACCACTTCTTTTTTTTTTTTTTTTTTTTTTTTTTGAGACAGGAGTCTTGCTCTGTCACCAGGCTGGAGTGCAGTGTTGCAATCTCGGCTCACTGCAACCTCCGCCTCCCATGTTCAAGCGATTCTTCCGTCTCAGCCTCCCGAGTAGCTGGGACCACAGGCGTGTGCCACCACGCCCAGTTAATTTTTTTGTATTTTTAGTACAGACGGGGTTTCACCGTGTTGGCCAGGATGGTCTCCATCTCTTGACCTCGTGATCCACCCGCCTTGGCCTCCCAAAGTGCTGGGATTACAGGCGTGAGCCACCGCGCCCGGCCAAGTATAAACCATTTTTAAACGTTTATTTTGTTGCTTAAGCTGTTCTAAGCTTGACCATCGTGAGCCCCTTCCACATGGGCTCCTGTGTCCACCTGATATGTCCCAGGTCATTTTTTTTGTTGTTATTGAGAGGAAATTCACATAACATAAAATTAAACATTTTAAAGTGTATAATTCAGTGTTTTATTACATTCACAATGGTATGCACCCACCACCTCTATCTAGTTCACGAACATTCCATCACCCCAAATGGTAGCCTCATCCCCATCAGCTGTCACTCCCCAGCCCTCCCCACCCGACCCCCACACGTTCGCTTCCTGTCTCTGTGCATCAGCCTGTCTTAGACACATTGTAGAAATGGGATCACACACTGCGTGGCCTGTCACAGAGTCTCACTGAGCGTGACGCCCTCAGGGTGCATGCAGGGTGTGGCCTGTGTCCAAGTTGCAGTCCTGTTCACGCCGAAGGCTATTCCACAGAGTGCTGGGCCATGCTGGGTTTATCCCTTCCTCCATCTGGAGACACTGGCTGTTTCCACCCCTCAGCTCTTGTAATGTGCTGTCAGGTGTGTGTGCTGTCAAGTATTTGTTTTGAGTTCCTGCTTTTTATGCCTTTGAGTGTATACCTAGGGGTGAATCGCCAGGTCCTATGATAATTCTATACTGAGCTTTTCTTTTTCTTTTTTTTTTTTCCCCCTTTGAGATGAAGTCTCACTCTGTCGCCCAGGCTGGAGTGCAGTGGTCTCATCTCAGCTCACTGCAACCTCCACCTCCCGGATTCAAGTGATTCTCTTGCCTCAGCCTCCTGAATACCTGGGATTACAGGCATGCACCACCAGAGGTTCCAATTTCTCCACCTCCTCGCCAACACTTATTTTTCTTTGCCCCCCCCAACTCCCCCCACCATACTTTTGGAAACAAGATTCCCAGTTCACTTTAGGGTGGAGGCACTTACCCTGCCTCAGCACTGGAATTGGCTTTTTTTTTCTTTTGAGATGGAGTTTCGCTCTTGTCGCCCAGGCTAGAGTGCAATGGTGCCATCTTGGCTCACTGCAACCTCACCCTCCTGGGTGAGGTTGCACCACTGCACTCCAGCCTGGGTGACGCAGCGAGCTGTCTTAAAAAATAAAGATTTTTTTTAAAAAAGTGCCTGTCCTATTCCCTGGAACCTGCAGCTAAACCTCTGAAAATGGGATGAGCTCTTCAGGCAGCAGAAAACCCCAGATTGTTTAGGTAGACCCAGTGTCAACAAAGGGGTCCTCAGAAGCAGGGGAGCTTCTCCAGCTGGAGGCAGGGGGACACAGCAGCTACACTCAGCCCTTGAACTCGTGTCCCAGGCCGGCCCAGTCCTACCCCTGGGAGCGATGCTGTCAGAAGGGGCTGAAACGGGGCGGCCCACCCGCTTCCATTTCAGGATCCCTCTGGCTGACAACAGGGAGTGGGCGATTCCGCAGGAAGGTCCTGAAACTCTCCTGGCCAGAGATGGTGACTAGATTAGTGCATGCGGAGGAGCGGGGGGGCTCAGATTCCTGGATTTTGAGGGGTCAGCTACTGGGTGGGGCGCGGTGGCTCATGCCTGTGGTCCCAGCACACTGGGAGGCCGAGGTGGGCGGATTACCTGAAGTCAGGAGGAGTTCCAGTCCAGCCTGGCCAACAACGTGCTGAAACCCCGTCTCTACTAAAAATACAAAAATTAGCCGGGCGTGGTGGCGGGTGCCTGTCATCCCCGCTGCTCAGGAGGCTGAGGCAGGAGAGTCACCTGAACTCGGGAGGTGGAGGCTGCAGTGAGCCGAGATCGCGCCGCTGCACTCCAGCCTGGGTGACAGAGTGAGACTCCAGCTCAAAAAAACAAAAAAAAAGCTACTGGGGTTGCGGGGACGTGGGGGTGGTCACGGAGGAAGCCCTTCAGATGCGGACGCCCGTGAAAAGCTCGGAAGCTGGGAGACCAGGAGGACGGGGAAGTCGAGGTCCAGGCAATGGGCTAGGGTCCCCGAGACCTGGGCCGGAGAAAGGCCGAGGGCAAAGACCCCCACTAGTCCGAAAGCATCTCCCCGCGCAGGCGCCCCAGGCGGACAAGGGCGACCGGGCACAGCGGAAGCGGCTGCGTGGGCTCCGGTTACCACTGCCCGGCATGGCGGGCTCGCGGGGTCCAGGGCGCAGGCGCGCACGCTGCCGGAGGCCCGGCATCCTGCCCACGCGACGATTGGCGCGGCCAGAGAGGGGCGGGGCCTGGCGCCGCAGCTGCGCAGAACGGGGCCCCGCGCGGGCGGGTGGGCGGAGCGGGCCCCCCGAGCGGGGGCTGGCGAGCGCGGGGAGGGGGCCGAGAGGGCGGCAAAGCCGGCGCGCGCCCGGCTGGGGGCGGAGGGTGGGGGCCCGCGGGCCGGAACAGCCGCGGCAAGTGGCGGCGGCGGCAGCGGCAGCGGCAGCGGAGGCAGCTGAGGCGGCGGCGGCAAGAGGGGGTTCGGGCGGCGGCGGCGGGCCCGACGGCGGGCCGAGGAGCCGGGCGCGATGGAGCGGAAGAGGTGGGAGTGCCCGGCGCTCCCGCAGGGCTGGGAGAGGGAAGAAGTGCCCAGAAGGTCGGGGCTGTCGGCCGGCCACAGGGATGTCTTTTACTATAGGTGAATGAGCGCGCCGGCCGCGCAGGGCCCCAACGGGCGCCTCCCAGCGGCCTCTGCGGCGGCCTCGGCGCCCCTGCCCTGGGCCGCGGCCTGGGCCCCGCGCGTGCGTCGTGCGTATGTGCGTGCGTCCTGCGTGCGTGTCCGTCCCGCTCGCGGAGGCCCAGTGCGCGTGCGCCGCTTGCTGGGCCGCATGGCGTTCGGCAGGCCGGGGACTGGCTGCCGGGCAGCGGCGGCGGCCTTTGTTCGTGCGCACCGGGGCAGGGGCGCCTGGCGGCGGCGAGACGCTGCTGGGAGGCAGGGGTGGGGGCTGGGCTGTCCCTTTGGTTCCCGAGAGACGCAGGGGGGCCTCTTTGGGGCGCTCCTAGGGTGGCGTGGAGCCCGAGGGGTGGCCAGCCAGGGTTTCGGGGAGCAGGGCTCACGGCGGGATCGGGGAGGGCGTGCGTGAAAATGCGCGTTCCTAGGCTCACCGCAGTCCTGTGAGTAAGCGCCTCAGAGTGACTGGGTCCCCGAGCAGCGTTACTTTTTTTTTTTTTTAAGGAGAGATTCTCCCCGACCTCGGAGGCCTCTGCCCCGCGTGGGTCGTGGCCCACTCAGGGTGGAGACCTGAGGCTCCCGACTTTGCCACCCACCTGACGGTAGTCTTTACGTGGATGTTACTGGTGTTCCGAGGCTTTGAGAAACTCCCTCCGCAAATTGAAAAAGTTGCTGAAAGGTCACACGGAACGCCGTCCGTGGAACAAAGACTTAGTGGCTTCTGCAGCCAGGCTCCAGACAGTCGGCCACCTGCTGTTTGTATTCCCTTTTTTTTTTTTTCTGCTGGCTGGGGATGGATGCTTTTGATTCTGAGCCAGCTTTCATCGCGCCCTCCCCTTGGTTCAGTGTCCCGCGGCGCATTCAGGTCCCTCCCTGAGGGGAAAGCGGACGCCTGCCCTGTGCCCAGCGCCTGGGTGAAAGGGGGTGTGCAGCCGGTCCCCGTTTTTCCCATAGCTCTGGGTCACGGGCCGGAGACCGCCCAAGTGAGGGCAGGTGGTTTTCATGAGCCAAGGAGGGGCAGAACCACCGCTGTGTCCACCGTGCACTTTGGTCCCCTGTGGTTCTCGACTGTCCCGGTTTTGGGAGATATGAGGAAAGAGCAGGGAAGGGATGGGTTTGATCAGAAGCAGTGTGTGGGGCCTCCTCCTGCGGGAGGAGCTCAGGGGCTGGTTCCTGGAAAGTGGGAGGACAGCAAGAGAGAGGCGGAACTTGGTCCCCGAATGTGTACCCTGATGAGCTGGGACCCTGTAATTGCAGGCAGTGGCATAGTGGGACTGCAAGCCGTGTCTCTTAGGGACAGAGTGGTGCATTCTCCTTTGGTCCCCAGCCTCTTCGCTGGCTCTCTAGCTCTTTAGAAAGCCTGAAGCCTTGTGGTTCTGTCCTCTGTTGTTGCGGAGGCCGCGGCCTGCCAGCATGCTACCTCCAAGCACGTTTCTGGGCTTCCCACTCCCGAGGCTGCTGTAGAGTTCACAGCAGGCCTGTGTCGGCCTCTGCAGTCCTTTGTCAAAAACAGCACCAGGCACCGCCCGGACCCCAGCCGTTCAGCCAGGAGTGAGGCTGGGCCCTCCCGCTTGCAGATGACAGGCAGGGCACCGGCCACCTCCTGTTACAGCCGTGGGTATACGTGCTGAGATCTGCGGTGACACCTGCTGAAATCTGGGAGGGCAGATGACAGGGGCCTGACTGAGCCTGGGGTGGTCAGGGAGGGCCTCTCTGAGGAGGTGACGTTGAATGGAGCAGGGAGAGGCATCCAGGCAGCAGGAACCCCCTAAGAGGTGGCTGCAGCTTGGGAGCTGGAACCCAGGCCAGCTTGAGCGGCGTGTTCTGAGGCTGTCATCGCCCCGCCTCTCTCATCCCCACTCTGCCTGTCCCTGAGCATGGGGGTCTAGCTAGCAGTGGAGAAAGCAGGGAAAAGCTCTCCTCTAAACAGACTGGAGAGATTTCAGGTTTCTCTGTAGAGGGTGAAGCCAGGCTGAGCCCAGAGCCGCCCTCTGCAGGCCTGGGGCCTCCTCAACCCAGGCTTTCATCAGAGGCTTCAGGCTCCTGGGCTGAATGGTACGGGGACCTGGAAGAGTTGAGGCCGTGGTGCCTACTGTTTCTTTGTATGTGTGGTTTTATCAAGGCTGTTCTTTTTTCGTTGAATGTCAGGGACATCTTTCTGTGTCAATAGATCTGCATAACCTTTATTAAAAATTGAGATATCATTCACATTCCACAGAAGCTACTTGAGACAGGGTCTCACCGAGGCTGGGGTGCAGTGGTGTGATCACGGTTTACTGCATTCTTGACCTCCCAGGCTCAGGTGACCCTCTCAGCTCAGCCTCCCAAGTAGGTGGAATTACAGGCATGTGCCACCATGCCTGGCTTATTTTTATAGAGACGGAGTTTCACTGTGATGCCTAGACTGGTCTCGAACGCCTGGACTCAAGCAATTCACCTGGCTTGGCCTCCCAAAGTGCTGGGATTGCAGGCATGGGCCACTGCCTGGCGAAAGCTACTCTTTAAAATGTACAATTCAGTGGGTAATTTGTTTTGAGATGGAGTTTGACTCTTTTTGCTCAGACTGCAGCAGAATGGGGCTCTCTTAGCCCACTACAACCTCAGCCTCCTCAGTTCAAGAGATTCTCCTGTCTCAGCCTGTCGAGTAGCTGGGCTTACAGGTGTCCACCACCAAGTCCGGTCATTTTTGTATTTTTAGTAGAGATCGGGTTTTGCCATGTTGGCCAGGCTGGTCTCAAACTCCTGACCTCAGATGATTAGCTCACCTTGGCCTCCCAGTGTGCTGGGATTACAGGCATGAGCCACCACACCTGGCCACCAGTGGTTTTTAGTACATTCACAAAGCTGTGCAACCATCACCACTAATTCCAGAACATTCTCATCATTCCCAAAAGCAGCTCTGTCCTCATTACAAGTCCCTCCCCACTTCCTCCCCCAGCCTCTGGTAACCACTAACTCCCTCTACCTTGCATTTACTGTCATTTTATTTCATTTATTTATTTTTTGAGACAGAGTCTCACTCTGTTGCCAGGCTGGAGTACAGTGGCGCAATCTCAGCTCACTGCACCCTCCACCTCCCGGGTTTAAGGGATTCTCCTGCCTCGGCCTTCCAAGTAGAGCTGGGACTGCACTATAGGCATGTGCCACCATATCTGGCCTTTTTTTTTTTTTTTTTTTTTTTTCTGAGACAGCGTCTTGTTTTTGTCACCCAGGCTGGAGTGCAGTGGTACAGTCATAGCTCACTGTAGCCTTGACCTCCTGGGGTAAAGCGGTTCTCCCTCCTCAGCCTCCGGAGTAGATAGGACCATAGGCATGTGCCACCATGCCTGGTTAATTTTTATTTTATTTATTTATTTTGAGAGGGAGTCTCACTCTGTTACCCAAGCTCGAGTGCGGTGGCATGATCTTGGCTCACTGCAAACTCTGCCTCCTGGGTTCAAGGGATTCTCCTGCCTCAGCCCCCCGAGTATCTGGGATTACAGGCCCCTGCCACCACCTCCAGCTAATTTTTGTATTTTTAGTAGAGACGGGGTTTCACTATGTTGGCCAGGCTGGTCTCGAACTCCTGACCTCAGGTGAGCTGTTGGGCTTGGCCTCCCAAAGTGCTGGGATTACAGGCGAGTGCCATTGTACCCGTCCTCATTTTTTTTTAGGGGTGGGTCTTACTGTGTTGCCCAGGCTGGACTCAAACTCCTGAGCTCAAGCAATCCTCCTGTCTCAGCCTCCCAAAATGCTGGGATTACAGGCGTGAGCTACTGCACTTACTCATTTTGAGAAGATATTACTGAGATACAGTTCGTGTACCATAGCCTCATTTAAAGTGCATGAGTCAATAGTTTGTAGTATTTTCACGTATTTACAGATATGTGCAGCTGTCCTCAGAGTCAGTTACAGAATTTCCATCACCCCAAAAGGAACCCCAGCCCCGTTTACCCACCACTGCCTTGTACGCCCACCCCCAGCTCTTGTTCGTCTCCATCTTTTTATTTTTTATTTTATTTATTTATTTTTTAAAGATGGGGTTTCACCATGATGGCCAGGCTGGTTTTGAACTCCTGACCTCAGGTGATCCACCCACCTCAGCCTCCCAAAGTGCTAGGATTACAGGTGTGAGCCACTGCGCCCGGCCGCCTCCATCTTGAAAGGCAGAACAACCTCTCTTTGGAGTGACTAGAGGCAAAGAACTTTTGGGAGTGTTTTGTGGGATCTCTTCTTCCTTCCTGGTGGCTACGTGAGGCCTGAGTCAGGGCCTGGGGCTTCTTGGTTTCTTTCCACTGCCCTGGGCAAACCTCAGGTTTAATAACGTCAGCCAGCCCGCACAGTAATTAGAAAAGGAACTCTCCAGAAGGAGCCCTCAGTGGTTTCGGACCCCCAGGCACTTGTCCTTGTCCCTCCCGGTGGCGCCCTGTACAAGTGGACGTGCTAGAGCCCGCCGTGTCCTTGTGTACCATGGAATTTGCCCGGGGTTTGCGGGGGGCGGAGGTGGAGAGAAATACAACTTCCTGCGATCTGTGTGTTAGTCCTGTACGTAGATCCCGGATAGAGGCTATTGAGCTAAGCATGTGACCACATACTTCTGTGCGGTGCCTGCAGAATTGAGTTTCCTTCTGGCTAGAAGAGATTCTGAGCTGTCTTAGTTGTCTGGCATCTGGCATCTGCCATGGGCCAAGATGCCTGGGGCAGGGGCAGAGGAGGACAGGAGGAGCCTGCCCTGGAGGGTTCTGGGAAACCAGCAAAACAGAGCCACCCACCAGGCTGGGATGCATTGTCACTCAGTGACTTTTGACCGAGTTGAGAATGTGCTTAGGGTACCTGGCCTACTAAGCACCGTACAAGGGCTGTTATTTCTACATCATTTTCTTGAGATAAACCAGCCAGGCACAGTCCTCACACCTGTAATCCCTGTGGGAGGGGGAGGCAGGAGGATCTCAAGATCAGAAGTTGGAGACCAACCTGGGCAACATAGCGAGACCCCATCTCTGCAAAAAATTTAAAAATTAGCTAGACATGGCTGGGCACCATGGCTCACGCCTGTAATCCTCACACTTGGGTGGCCGAGGCAGGTGGATCACCTGACATCGGGTGTCCAAGACCAGTCTTGGCCAACATGGTGAAACTCCGTCTCTACTAAAAATAACAAAAATTAGCCAGGCATTGTGGCAGGTGCCTGTATCCCCAGCTACCTGGGAGGCAGAGGCAGGAGAACTGCTTGAACCCAGGAGGCGGAGGTTGCAGTGAGCCATGGTCGTGCCACTGCACTCCAGCCTGGCAACAGAGTAAGACACCGTCTCAAAAAAATAAATGAAATAAAAATGAGCTGGGCATGATGGTGCACCCTGGTAGTCCCAGCTACTCACTCAGGAGGCTGAGGCGGGACTATCCCTTGAGCCCAGGAGGGCACGTCTGCAGTGTGCTCTGATCACACCACTGCACTCCAGCCTAGGCGACAAAAGGAGACCCTGTCTCTAAAATAAAAATGGAAAAAAAGAAAGAAATGAATTGGCAGGGTGTGGTGACTCATACCTGTAATCCCAACGCTTTGGGAGGCAAGGTGGGAGGCTTGCTTGAGTTCAGCAGTTCCAGACCAGCCTGGACAGCATGGTGAGACCCCATCTCTATAAAAAATATATATCAAAATTAGGCTGGGCGTGGTGACTCACACTTGTAATCCCAGCATTTTGGGAGGCCGAGGCGGACAGATCACCTGAGGTCAGGAGTTGGCAACCAGCCTGGCCATGTTGGCCAGGGGTGAAACCCCATCTCTACTAAAAGTACAAAACATTAGCCAGGCATGGTGGCGGGCACCTGTAATCCCAGCTACTCAGGCGGCTGAGGCAGAATCGCTTGAATCTGAAAGCGGAGGCTGCAGTGAGCCAGGATCATGCCACTGTACTCCAGGCTGGGCAACAGAGCGAGACTCCATCTCAAAAAAAAAAAAATATATATATATATACACATATATATATGTATATATGTATATATGTATATGTATGTATGTATAAAAGCCGTGCATGGTGGCACGTGCCTGTCTCTCAGCTACTTGGGAGGCTAAGGTGGAAGGATCACCCTCGCCCAGGAGATCAGGGTTGCAGTGAGTTGTGCTTGAGCTGCTGCATTCCAGCCTGGGTGACAATGAGAACCACTCTCCAGAAAAGAAAGAAATGAAGCTCCATGCATATCAGCAGCCACTGCACATCCTCACCCCAGCCCCTGGCACTGCACATCCCTTTCTTGTTTCTGAATTATGCTGTTGTAGACTTTTTTTTTTTTTTTGAGACAAAGTTTTGCTCTTGTCGCCCAGGCTGGAGTGCAATGGCCTGATCTTGGCCCACCGCAACCTCTGCCTCCCGGGTTCAAGTGATTCTCCTGCCTCAGCCTCCCAAGTAGCTGGGATTACAGGTGCGCACCACCATACCCGGCTAAGGTTTTGTATTTTTAGTAGAGACAGGGTTTCTCCATGTTGGTCAGGCTGGTCTCGAACTCCCGACCTCAGGTCACTCACCCGCCTTGGACTCCCAAAGTGCTAGGATTACAAGCATGAGCCACCTCGCCGTGTTCACACTATGTGGCCTTCTGTGTCTGGCATCTCACTGAGCGTGACGTCCTCAAGGTTCATCCACACTGGCCTGTCTCAGAACTTTGCTCCTTTTCATGGCTGAGTAATATTCCACTCTGTGGATGGGCCATGTTGCGTTGGTCCATTCATGCGCTGAGAGCGTCTGGGCTGCCTCCACCTTCTGGCTGCCAGGGTAGGGCCCCCGGGGACTTGGTGTAGAAGTGATGGTGTGGATGTGTGCCCTCATTTCTCTCGGGCAGATACCTAAGACTGGCATGGCTGGGTCATCTGCAGATTCACTGGGGAGCAGCCAGGCTTTCCCAACATGGCTGTTGCATTTTACATCCTAGCCATGATGGCGACGGGTTGGGTTGGGTGCCTGTCATCTTGTAGCGTGACCACATTTGGCACGCAGGGCAACCTGTAGGTGGGTGTCCTTGTTTCCTGGAGAGTGTGAGTTGCTAGCGCTTGTCTGCGGAGGGCTGAGAGCCGAACCCCGTGTCCAGGTCTGTGCGTGCCCGGCTGCCTCGCCGCAAGCTCTACCCCGGGTTATGCGCAAGCAGCTGTTGGGGCCTGGCCCCAAACCTTGGAACGAGGCCCCTTCCCAGCCTGGCCCTGCCGCTGGAACCTGCAGGTGGAAGGAGATTGCTCTTACAGCTGTCCCTCACATACCTGTTCTCCGTGGGGTCTTTTCTCAAGAATGTGACCCAAATTCCATTTCTAGAATATTCTGGAAATGTGAGGCATCCTCCCAGAGCCGGGGCCCATCCTCCTGTAGGTAATGGCGTTTGTTCCAGAACTCACAGTGTCTGCTGTGCCTGATGCTGCCGGGGCCTGGGGTGGGGAGGGTTGGAGGGTACCGGGATTCGGGGTCCGGGACGAGGATTGGTGTGGAGGCCGGGGCTAGGGCCAGGGCTCTGGGCTGGGGCTGCCGCCCAGATTTGGGGGCCAATTTTGGAGTCTGGAGGTCAGGGCTGGGGTCTGGGTGTGGGTTTGGATCTGGGGCCAAGGCCTGGGTTTGGGGTCCGGGGTCCGGGTTCTGGGGTCCGGCCGGGGCGCCGACCGTCCTGCCTCTCCGCAGCCCAAGCGGGAAGAAGTTCCGCAGCAAGCCGCAGCTGGCGCGCTACCTGGGCGGCTCCATGGACCTGAGCACCTTCGACTTCCGCACCGGCAAGATGCTGATGAGCAAGATGAACAAGAGCCGCCAGCGCGTGCGCTACGACTCCTCCAACCAGGTCAAGGTGAGCGGTGGCGTCACGCGGGTGACGTCAGCGCAGGGCGTTTTAGGCGGGGACGCGGCCATGACGTGAGCGGCAGGCGACGCAGGCCGGCGCCCAGAGCGCGGGAGGTCACAGCGGGCAGAGGACACAGGGTGCAGGGCGCGGCGCGGGTGGCGGGTGCAGAGCGGAAGGCGCCGGGCACAGAGCGCTGCGCGCATGGCGAGGACACGACCCGCGACGGGGGCTCTGGAGGAGCTGGCCGGGCCCAGCCTGCGAGAGCGGCCTCTCCGGAGCGTGAGGGTCCTGGAGGGCGTGGGGGACGCGAGGGGCGCCCGCAAGGCGGGGGGTCGCCCGGGCCCCGCGTCCCTGGAGGCTCTGAGCCGCCGGGGAGACCCCAGGCCGGGCTGCAGTGCCTTCCTCCCTCAGGGCAAGCCCGACCTGAACACGGCGCTGCCCGTGCGCCAGACAGCGTCCATCTTCAAGCAGCCGGTGACCAAGATTACCAACCACCCCAGCAACAAGGTCAAGAGCGACCCGCAGAAGGCGGTGGACCAGCCGCGCCAGGTGAGCCAGCGCACGGCGACCCCAGCCTTCCCGGCCAGCTTGTTCGCCTTGGTGGGTGGACGTTTGGAATAAGATCATACGTGGAGTGGACGAATGGAGCGCAGGAGTTCCAAGCCAGCCTGGGCAACATGGCGAGGCAAAAACATGAAAAAATGAGCTGGACGTGGTGGCGCTGGCCTGTGGTCCCTGCACCTTAGGAGGCGGAGGTGGGAGGATTGCCTGAGCCTAGGAGGCGGAGGCTGCAGTGAGCTGTGATCACACCACTGCTCTCCAGCCTGGGCGACAGCAAGAACCGGTCCCGTGGTCCCCCCTTGGGATGTGCAGGGAATTAGTTCAGGACACAACGCACCCTCTTTGGTATCCCCAGATGCCAAACTCCGGGGATGATCAGGCCCCTCATAGAAAATGGTCTGGCAGGCTGGGCGCGGTGGCTCACGCCTGTAATCCCAGCACTTTGGGAGGTCAAGGCATGCAGATCACCTGAGGTCAGGAGTTCGAGACCACCCTGGCCAACATGACAACACCCTGTCTCTACTAAAAGTACAAAAATTAGCTGAACGTGGTGGCAGGCACCTCTACTCCCAGCTACTCGGAAAGCTGAGACAAGAGAATCGCTTAAACCCAGGAGGCAGGGGTTGCTGTGAGCTGAGATCTCGCGCCACTACACTCCAGCCTGGGCAACAAGAGCGAAACTCCGTCTCAAAAATAAAAGAAGAGAAAACAGTCTAGTAAGGTCCCTTCATGATGGCTCATGCTTGTAGTCCCAGCACTTTGGGAGACCGAGGCATGTGGATTACCTGTGGTAAAGAGTTCTAGACCAGCCTGACCAACATGGCCAAACCCCGTCTCTACTAAAAATACAAAAATTAACTGGGCACAGTGGTGCGTGCCTATAATCCCAGCTCTTTGGGAGACGGAGGCAGGTGGATCCGGAGTTCTAGACCAGCCTGACCGATGTGGTGAAACCCTGTCTCTACGAAAATTAGCCGGGCGTGGTAGTGCATGCCTATAATCCAAGTTACTCAGGAGGCTGAGAGAGGAGAATCACTTGAACCTGGGTGGTGGAGGTTGCAGTGAGCCAAGATCGTGCCACTGCACTCCAGCCTGGGCGACAGAGCAAGACTGTCTCAGAAATAAAATTAAATTTTTTTTTTTTTTTTTAAGATGGGGTTTTACCATGATGGCCAAGCTGGTCTTGAACTCCTGACCTCAGGTGATCCACCCACCTTGGCCTCCCAAAGTGCTAGGATTACAGGCGTGAGCCACCGCGCCCAGCCTAAAAAAAATTTTTTTTTTTTAAGACAGGGTCTCACCATGTTGGTCGGGCTGGTCCCGAACTCCCGACCTCAGGTGATCCGCCCGCCTTGGCGTCCAAAGTGCTTGGATTACAGGCGTGAGCCACCGCACCTGGCCCTAAAAAATTTTTTTTAATGAAAATGGTCTGGTATTTGCATGTAACCTACAGGTATCATCTAGGTTCCTTATACTGTTTCATACGGCATAGATGGTTGTGACACTCCTTGTTTTGTGTGTGTTATTAGTTTTTTTAGTTTTTCGCTTTTGAGACAGGGTCTCTCTGTTGCCCTGTCTGGTCTCAAGCTCCTGGTGTCAAGTGATCCTCCCAAATTGTGGGGATTACAGGCGTGAGCCAATTTACCTGGCCAGTTGTTGAATTATTTTTATTTGTTTTTCCCCCAATTTTTTCAGTCTGCAGCTGGTTGGGTGGATGGTCGTGGAACCCACAGGTACGGGGGGCTAACTTCCCGTATGTGGCTGTGTGACCCACTTCTTGAAAACTGGGAACCATGTGTGGTTTTTTTTGTTTGTTTTTTGGTTTTTTTTTTTTGGGGGGGGGTGACAGAGTCTTGCTCTGTCACCCAGGCTAGAGTGCAGTGGCAGGGATCTTAACTCACTGCAACCTCCGCCTCCTGGGTTCAACCGGGTTCAAGTGATCTTCCCACCTCAGCCTCCCGAGTAGCTGGGATTACAGAACTCCATCACTATGCCAGCTAATTTTTTGATTTTTTTTTGAAACAGAGTCTCACTCTGTTGCCCAGGCTGGCGTGCAGTGGTGCAATCTTGGCTCACTGCAACCTCTGCCTCCCGTTCAAGCGATTCTCCTGCCTCAGCCTCCCAAGTAGCTGGGATTGCAGGTTCGCACCACCCCGCCTGTCCTTTTTTTTTTTTTTTTTTTTTTCCGCATTTTTAGTAAAGATGGGGTCCTATCATGTTGGCCTGGCTGGCCTCTAACTCCCAACTTCAGGTGATCCATCCGCCTCGGCCTCCCAAAGCACTGGGATTACAGGCGTGAGCCACCCTGCGTGTAGTTTTTATTCTTACTTACAGATGTGCACTGCATACCAGTCTGTGGGAGGCCTGGGCAGGAGCAGGAGGCCCAAGGCCTTGGGAGGCAAGAGGCCCATGGGGACCCACATGGGGAAGGAGGCCAGATGGGCCTCCATGGAGCCCTTCGAGGACCTGGAAGGGAAAGGGGCAGGGCCACTCTTGGGGTTCACACGTGTGTCTGGGGCAGCTCTTCTGGGAGAAGAAGCTGAGCGGCCTGAACGCCTTCGACATTGCCGAGGAGCTGGTCAAGACCATGGACCTCCCCAAGGGCCTGCAGGGTGAGCGGGCGCCCTGTGGGGGAGCCGAAAGGGGACGGGCTGGGTGGGGTGGAGTGCTGGGGGCGCCCTCATCTCCTAGCAGGGTGGAGGGCTGTTTATGATGCGGGCACTGAAGGCAAATCTGCCTGCGGCTGGGGCGGGAGGAGGGGACCCAGGGCGGCTGGGCTGGGCCCTTCATACTTGGCGACCCTGCGGGTGGGGCTTTGTGGCTTCCAGTGCAGTGCATGCCCAGGGGCGTTTTGACCTGGATCCTAAGAAAACGAGGCCTGGTTTTGCTCCTGCACAGAACAAAGAATGCAGAGCTGGTGTGGTTTCGGTGGTTTTTTAGAGACAGGGTCGGCTGGGTGCAGTGGCTGACGACTGTAATCCAGCACTTTAGGGGGCTCAGGCAGGAGTATCACGAGCTCAGAAGTTCAAGACCAGCTTGGGCAACATAGTGAGACCCCTATCTCTACATCCCTACAGAAAATACAGAGCAAGACCCTGTCTCAGAAAACAAGATGGGCTTTCTGTCGCCCAGGCTGGAGCAGAGTGGTGCCGTCACTGCTCACAGCAGCCTCTACCTCCGAGGCTTAAGTGGTTCTCTCAGCTCAGCCTCCTGAGTGGTGAGGACCGCGCAGTGGCACACCTGGCTGATGTTTTATTTCTTGTGTGGAGACAGGGATCTCACTGTGTTGTCCAGGCTAGCCTCCAGCTCCTCAGCTCATGGGTCCTCCCGCCTCGCCCTCCCGAATGCTGGGGTTGCAGGCGTGAGCCGCCGCGCCCACCTAGCATGCTTGTTTCTGTTGTGAAAGTAACGACACCAGCGTGAGGGGAAATGGAGACGTGAAACCCGGTCGGGGAGAAGGTAGCAGCTCCGTTCCTGGAGCTTTTCGTGGCCTGTCAGGGTCATGGCTGTGACCTCTCCCCTTGGGGCTCCTTCTCCGCTGCCTGGCAGGGGTGGGACCCGGCTGCACGGACGAGACGCTGCTGTCGGCCATCGCCAGCGCCCTGCACAGCAGCACCATGCCCATCACTGGGCAGCTGTCGGCCGCCGTGGAGAAGAACCCCGGCGTGTGGCTCAACACCACACAGCCCCTGTGCAAAGCCTTCATGGTAACCGACGAGGACATCAGGTAGCCCCTGGTACCCTGCGCGTCTGCCCTGTCTCTCGGGCGTCTGGGGTCCCTGAGCGTCCCCGAGTGCTTTCTGTCTCCCCACGACTCTCCCGTCTCCGTGGATGTTGCTGGGGTTTTTTGAAACAGAAATAGCCGGGGCAAGGGGACCCATCGTCGGAGCCAGTGTGAACGCTCCACGCACATCCTCGGGTCCGGGCGAGCCAGGCACCTCTTGAAGGCATGTTCTTGAAAAGAGTGTGAAGCCAAGTGCTGTGGTTCACACCCGTCATATTAGCGCTTTGAGAGGCCGAGGCAGGCGGATCACTTGGTCAACAGTTCGAGACCAGCCTGACCAACATGGCGAAACCCCATGTCTGCTTAAAATACAAAAACGAGCCGGGCGTGGTGGCACGTGCCTGTAATCCCAGCTACTTGGGAAGCTGAGGCAGGAGAATCGCTTGAATCTGGGAGATGGAGGTTGCAGTGAGCTGAGATCGTGCCACTGCACTCCAGCCTGAGCGACATAGTGAGTCTCCGACTCAAAAAAAAAAAAATGAAAAAAGAAAAGGTTATGGTCCTGGGAGCCCGTGGGGACTGGCTGTGCTGGGTGCTGGGCTCCATGCTGGGCCCTGGGGACGGAGGGACAAGGCAGGCCTGGGTTCTGCCTTTGGGGAGATGGCTCGGCATGCCTGCGGAGGGGCAGTTCCGGGTGGCAGTGGCCAGCATGCAGAGCCTGGAACAGCAGGGAGTGGGGCCGCTGCAGGAACAGGCAGGATGGTGGTGGGGTGAGCTGAGCTGCGAGGTGTGGACGCCCGGGGTGAGCCCTCCTGTATGGCTTCGTGGTCGAACTCGAGTGTGGTGTGCAGGGTGGCCGCAAGGCCCCTGGTGACGGAGGCGCCTGCAGGAAGCCGTAGAGTGCTGGAGAGAAGACGGGCTTTTCCCGGTCAGCCTAGCACACAGCTGAGGTCAGAGGAGAGGAAACTCCTGAGGGTTCCAGAAATGGGGAACTAAGACCCATTGCGGCCAGGGAGGTGCTTAGGCATGGGGGCTTCCTGTGGCAGCAGCCAGGGGTTAAAGGCCACTTGGGCACAAGGAGAAGAGACCCTGTGCCCCCGGGCAGGATGAAGAGATGGACCTAAGACGCTACCCTGCAGACAGACAGCATGGGCGCCAAGGGTTCCGTCGTGAGCGGCTGGCGGCGCCTCCTCCAGCCGTGGTACCTTTGGGCCCCTATTTGGGTTTGAGGTCAGTTTACACTCTCCACACGCTCAGGGAACTTCCCCAAAATGAAGATGGTGAAATAGGAAGAATGGACAAGTTAAGAAAAGAACAGGACTGTGAGGGATGGCAGGCAGATCATTAAAAGCCCCTGCAGAGCGTGTAGAAATAAGGCCGAGCCCAGCGGCTCATGCCTGCAATCCCAGCTCTTGGGAGGCTGAGGCGGGAGAATCTCTGGAACTCAGGAGGCAGAGGTTGCAGTGAGTCGAGATCGTACCACTGCACTCCAGCCTGGGTGACAGAAACCCTGTCTTTAAAAAAAAAAAAAAGGAAGAAAGCTCGGCGTGGTGGCTTACGCCTGTAATCCCAGCACTTTGGGAGGCTGAGGTGGGTGGATCACGAGGTCAGGAGATCAAGACCATCCTGGCCAACACGGTGAAACCCTGTCTCTACTAAAAATACGGAAAATTAGCCGGGCATGGCGGCGTGTACCTGTAGTCTCAGCTACTCAGGAGGCTGAGACAGGAGAATTGCTTGAACCTGGGATACAGAGGTTGCAGTGAGCTGAAATCGTGCCACTGCACTCCAGCCTGGGTGACGGAGTGAGACTCCATCTCAAAAAAAAAAAAAAAAAAAAAAAAAACTTGTAGAAATTGAAGAGGGCATTGAAATTTAGAACTCGGTGGTGGGTTGAGCAGAAGGTGGAGTCCGGTCTGGAAGGACAGCGAGCAGGCGGTAGCTGCAGTGGGGTCGGTGAGCCAGGGCGTTGTGGGTGGCGAAGACAGCCCAGGCGCAGAGGAGCCGCTGGAGGAAGACCCCAGGCAGGAGGTCGCGGCAGAGCCTTGGCCACAACTGGGGACATACACAGAATGAGCCTCACCTGGGAGTGAAAGCAGAACAGAGACAAGAAAGCATCTTTGGGCAGCTGGAGAGGGAGGCAGGCAGAGGCAGGTGCTGCGGCGCAGGAGTCAGCAGGCAGAGGGAGAGTCGGTCACCCCGGAGCCGCCAGCATCAGCTTGTAATCCTGAAGGTGGAGGCCCTCTGGTGCGGTTCCTGCTGGTGGGTTGAGACATGGGTTTCTTTTTTTTTTTTTTTTTTTTTTTTTTTTGTTGGTGAAACAAAGTGACACCCGGGGGGGGGGCAG